>VZTX01010659.1:55815-88128 GCA_013400915.1 Pardalotus punctatus | reverse complement strand
AAGGGCCCTCGGGTGACCACCCTGCCATGCCCAAGGGGCCCGGGCTCCCCCAGCCACTGGGGCTGAGGGTGCCACGCTGTCCCTGCCGAGCCCCCACCCAATCCCCCCGATTTCCCCCATTCCCCGGTTCCTCCCCAGAGTCAGTGCTGGCAGCTGAGGTTTGTCATCCGGTCTCACCCCTGCTCAACTCAAACAGGAGTTGGGGACAGGACCCCAACGCTCATCTCCCAGGAACTTAAAGCACTGGCAATAAACTTAATCTGCAAAAGCCAATTAGAATATTTTTATTTCCCTCCTCCATCACCATCAAAGCCCCAGAAGGCCAGTTTTCTTCACCGTGTGTGAAGTGGTGGCTGTCCTCCTGCTGGCAGCAACACCTGCCTCTGCTAACGCCTCACCCAGGGACCCCAAGAGCTGTCAGGGACAGCACACACAAGGAGAGAAATGCACAGCTTTCTATACTAGACCCTAAACTTTGCATCAAAGGACAGGGAACCAAATAAACAGCACCAATCTGGGCTGTGTGGAAAGCAAGCTGGGCTTTACTTGTTACAACTGTGACACAGTGCCCTAAACTAAATGACCATGGACAGAAATGTCCCTTAATATCTGTGCTTGCTTCTGAATTTATTAAAGACAAACAAGTGCAAAAATCCCTCCAACAGAAAAATAGCATCTATTAATAAAGTGCCAGAAAGTGCTGCATAAAGGCCCAGACCTTGCAGTCATTCCATCTTAATAGATTATTGAACTCAAGAGCTTGGTCCACCCAAGCTGGGCTTCCCCTTATTTACGAGACTATCATTTACACAGACAGGAGACTAAAAATGTATAATTTTTTTTAATGGTGATGGAACATTCCCAATTTTTTTTTTCCTTTCCCATCTCCTCAAAATATGTGTGCAGATTTTTGAAAATATTTTATCAATTTTTGAAACTTTTCATTCATATCTATAAAGAAACAGAAACTCCAGAAGGAAAAAACAGTATAAGGTTCAGAAATTCAGAGGCAAAGGTTTTTCTGTCTTAGAAAACACTCTGGCTTACTAGAAGCCTAAGAGAACCAAATCTTGTTATGAAAGGATTGGATGTCTTAATCCACAATAGAAAATGGAGCTTTTGATTCTTCATTATGTATTAAAACCCACCCCAGGTTGACAGTGTTTGAAAGGCAGAATTATGTGATAACTCCAGGGTGACCTGTGTGACCTGAGTTAGGTGGTCTCAGCCCATCCACAATGGAGCAGAGCTTGTGCATCACCAAAACTGCCCCCAAAAACATCAGTTTCAGCCAAGAGGTGTGCGCTGAGCAGAGCCTGGGCCCTCCAGGACGCTCCCCAGGGCAAAGCACCGAGCCTGTGCATCCATCCCAGCTCTCCTGTGGACTCAGGACAGCTGACAGCACCTCTGCTCAGGAGATCATCATGGGAATTCGAAAAGGAAAACATCCCTCGAGGATAAAAATAGCAAATAAACTTTTCCACGACGCCTCTTGCAGGTGCCCTGTTGGGCATTCCCTTGCACCCTGCCCCTCCTCACCCTCGCGCTGTCATTGCTCAGCAGCTGCAGCGTCAATGTTGTCACAGCCCCACGGTGACACCGTGTCTGGGGCAGTGCTCGGCCACCAGCCCCAGCCCTGAGTAACCTGTGCTGACAGGGCGTTACAGCCCTGCCACAAGCAATAATCACATCCCTCTGCAGCCAAACAGCACCGGAACTACAGCCCAGTCCACAAGAGCCCAGTTATTAAATTGCCTAAACCCATCTGCTAAAGAAAACCCAGCACGAGTGGGGACACCGGCACCACTCGTCAGAGCTACAGACCAGCAGCCATCCAAATGCCTTCCTGTTACATGGGATTTGGCAAAAGGCTGGGGTTTCATTTTGCTTTTTAAATCTCAATTAAAAGTATGCAGTAACCAGTAAATTATTTAGGGGAAAACGTGTGAGTACAAGGAAAACAAATTTCAAGAACTCCAAATGGGATAAACCGTGGAGATTATAAAAAGGCTACACTTGACCTGTCAACATGAGAAAGTCCCAGAGTTTTTATTAAAAGGGGGCAGTGGGAAAGACAACCTGCTGTTTAGGGAAGCTGTATATTTAATTTTAGTGCCTATAATGGCATAGCCCATGACTATAAGGTATTATTTAAGACCTATCATGCAATTTCCTTGGAGGATATCACTCTGCACTTTCACAGTATGCCGCAGTTTGCAAGTCTCTGTACGATTTAACTACTGTTTACTGATTATTATTGAGTATGGGACAAAATTCACCCTCTCTGGACCAATAAATATAAGCTTTAGACATGGCAAAGCAAGATATTTCAACTGCTGCCTGCCACCATATGATTCCATGAATATACAGGAAACAAAACAAACCAACTAAACAGAGAGTCATGGTTTATTAACATAACATGCTGCAAATCTAATTAAAAGTCAAACAGGCAATACCCTCATCAAAATCCAAATGTTCTTTACAGAAACATCAAGGAAGAAGGGGCATACAGGGGACGATACCACAAAGGTAATCAGAATTCATCTTCTGGGACTCGTACCCTATTACTCGAAGCTCATTATCAGTACTCCGTACAGGAAAGCAACACCCAGAGACCACATCATTAACTTCCTACACATGCATTACCCCACAGTTTGGGAAGCTGCAACAAAAAGCCCCACCAATACACATGAAAAATCTGAGGTTTTCCTTTCGTGTGATGTAAACCTGCCAAAATTTGAAATATGATGCTACAAAAATCATCTAAACCTTGTAAAAAGGAAACTGGTCCTTTCTAATTATGATTGCAGCCTAACAATGAGTGTAGCCTAGCTGTTACACCATCTCACATCTCCATTTGTCTGTGAATACTTCTTTAATGATACAGCTATGGTTGCTTCCTTTTTCTCTTTTGGATTTGGATTCTGTGTCTGCTGATCAATCCCTGTCAACTGGCGAAACGTAATTAATTAACTGACTAAACATAACTGACTACTCTGAAATGCATCATCTAATTAGTTGAAGGAGAACACTACCTGTTCTCTATGTTAACTGTCCAAAAGGAAGGCAGGAAACCTCCAGCCTAGAGGGAGAAGAGACATGAAAATGTCAGAAGAACTGGTCAGCCTGAGTTTCATGTGTTGTACAGTACAGAAATATTCTCAGTCAAAAGACACGAAGAACACAGCTACCACAATATTCAAGGAAATAAACAACACATCAAAACATGGCTGCACAAACAGAAACTTAGAACATTGTCAAAACCTAATTCCCAGCAATAAAGAACAAACCATCACAGGTACAACCAGTGAAAATGGTGAGGAGAAAAGGGCTACTGAGCAAAGAGAGGCAATGCTGCAGGATGGCACTGAAGGAAGAGGTCAGCATTCCAACAGGGCTGCACTCCACTTCTCCAGCAATCCACCTGTGGTATTCAGTGACCTATAAAGTCTGTGTTCCCATTTATTAGGTTTCACAGTCAGAGGCAGCAGTGACAGTGACTAATGCACAATGTCCAAGTGCTTCCTGCTGCTCTCTCAACAGAAGCAAGAACTCAGGTACAGGGTGGTGTGATCACAACCATCCTGCTCGCCAGTGAGGACAAGAATTTGCAATACAGAAGCCCTACAAGTCAAGAGAACTGGATTTGGGAACTGGAGTCACCAGCACTAGACCTCTCCCAGGACCCACCTGACCAATTTGATGAATTTTCTTTTTGACTGACTCTGTTAACTGGGAAAAAGGCCAGTATTCTGCCATTGTTTTACTGTCACTGTGAGACATGAACGAAGAGTTGGGGATAGGATGTGGCTGATGCCAGGGCCAGTTCAGTTCTCCATAGTGACACATTCCAGGTTTCAACACTCACTTCCATCCCAGTGACCACGCAGTGTCATGGCCCCAGCCACCACTCCCATGCCCCAGCTGTGCCAGCCCAGGTGTTGGAGCCTCTCCCTACCCCACACAGGGCTGCTGTTATCCTGTGGGAAAAGGAACGGGCAGGATTTTGTGCTCCACCACTCTGAGTACCTCAACAGCCAAATCCCAGTTTGGCTGAGAATAATTTCACAGCACCTTTTGCAAGCACTCTCTACCCGCCAGCCCTGTCACACACATGAATTCTTTGTGTTAGCAGGCTGTGTTTGAGTTGCCAGACTGGTCTTTCAAATGAAACTCCCAAGGTATTGGCACATGTCTCAAGAGAGGATCACTGACCTAATAGCTACAGCTTTGAAATATTATCTGTGGCTAACTTCCACTGAGGGAAGATCCTCATGCGTTATCGAAGTCACAGAAACCTGATTAAGCTTGAATGTGCTAATGGCTGATTAGAGGATCACACTGCAGTGGGTACAAGGCACAGTCTGAGCAGCACAGATCAACCTCAGCTCAGTGGAACAGAAGAGAGCTGCCTCCCTGAAGCCAGAGTGACCCTACAGCCCAGAGCAGCAGCAAAAGGAAAAGGATGGTAAAGGCACTGAACTGAAGAAGCCCTGTCCTCTTTAAGGGGGTTTCCACCTCACCAAGGGAGCTGCAAACCCTTGTAGTTCATCTTAAGGTAAGATACCAACATGTAATACCATATAAACCTCATTTCCACCTCTGTTACACAACATCAAAAATCATCTGAATATTTTAGCTGTAAATCAGGAGGCTCACACTTCTGAGAGATTTGAAGATAACGGTAGGGATAAACTTTGGTGGAAGCCCAAGGCATCAAAACTGAGCTGGGGCACAAGGAATAGTGCTGGGTGTTGGAGGCAGACAGGAGTAGCTGTGGCTATGGGACAACAGCCTCTGTGGCCAAGGGGAAGCCTTGAGGCCCCAAGCTGTACTTTTACTCCAGTCACCTCCATTTACTTCCAAACCAGTCTGCAAGAAAAGAACCACAGGAGTATTTTACCATCAATGGCAACTGAGCTAAAAAATACATCAAGGAACAAAACACATACCCAATGGTTTGCTCAGGGATATGCTCCTTTTTGCACTACAGGTGAGGTCTATGTCTTTCAAAGGAAAATAACAATTTGAGATTTCACTTTTTGTTCATGAACTGGCCAGGCATGGGTCAGTGAGAGGTGTATAACTGCATTGTCCATCACTTGTATTCCATATTCTAATTCTATTATTATTGTTATTATAATAATTATTATTTTCTTCCTTCATGGGTTTTCTCACTTTTACTCTTCCCCATCTCTCTGGCAGGGAGGGAGCAGCTGTGTGGGGCTGAGCTGCACCTGGGGTTAAACCACGACATCCATGCTGGAGATAAAAATCAGTATTTTAAAATTATCTGTGAAACACTTCTGAGGATCTTCATTTTACCAAAGGCAAATGGCAAGGCTGAAGGCTGAGCTTTATCAAATCACCCTTTCCAATACAAAATGGATATTTTTTTAAAAAAAATTTAAAATTGACCATCTTTCCACAATATTTTGGTGCACATCTGTGATGTGCTTTGCACATGACAACTGCACTCAATCCTCTGCAACCTCATCCAGTGATTCCTCCACAGGCCGTGAATTCGGCTGTGCTGATGGAAATACCTGAGACCGAGATGCTGTAGCCAAGGGAAGAAGGTGCCAGAAAGGGAAGCAGAGCCCTGTATCATTTTCTCTCCTTGCCTGATCTCCACTCCCTCCCCGCCCCCAACTCCTTCCCAAAGAGTTGCACTTTTGTACTTCGGGGCCTCTTATTTTAATTTATGCAACAGCTTAAAACATTTTGTTAGGGCTGAGTGAGACCATCTGTGCAAGAAATAAAAGATGCCTAAGGGTAAAATAGGCAAGAGCAGTAATGCTGAATCCGTGGAAGGCAATCGACTGCCTATGGATTTTGTATCTACTGCTGTGACCTTTCCAACGATGGCTTTCAGTCAAGGGTAATTTCCATACAACGTCTGCTCCAGAAAGAAAAATTAATCCAGAATAGCATTAGTGCTTTCCAGAAAACTGGACAGCTGCAATTGCCTGTCACTTCTCAAAGCCTACGTACCATTTAGCATGACATTTGCATAACATTATAGAAAATCTCCTTCATTATGTCCTACAAGAAGATGTGCCAGCGTTTGTTTTCCTGAGGTGAACAGGGACTCAAGTTGATTCCGAAACATAAACTTTTTGTCAAGGATGGCAATGTTGCTCTTTAAAATGATGGATCACTTCCTACAACTCTTAAATTACCATTACAAAGCCCTGACCCTGTGTGCATTAAGTATTCCCTAAAGATGCTGAGGAATATTTTACGAGTTGTTTCATTTTGCTGTCTTCTTTCTGATTACCTTTGGGGCTTATTAAGAAAGTCTTTTTTTTAATAACTTCGAGAGGTCCAGGACTAAGAGGGAAAAAAGAACCTAAATTGGGGTTGAAATATATTTAAGTTCAAAGATGAAAGAGTTTTATTTACAGAAAATGGTCTCAAGGAAAGCAGTGAGCACTTTTATCTAGGGAACCTCCTCCCTTCTTTGGAGCAATTACGTGCCAGTAAAGCACACAGATGGGAAGTTTTGTCTCAGTGTCAACCTTATATTCTGGAAAAGAAAAATCAGCTTCAAGATGACAGGTGACAATGGGCCAAGTTCATCAGTGGTGTAGGCTGGCTCGAGGCACGAGGGTACGTTGGAACATTTTCAAGAAGGAACACTTGAGGCCAGGAAAAGCACGTACCTGGAATCACTCTCAGAAACCTTCAGAAAAGGCATTGATGGAAAACCTGTTTGCTATTTAACATGGGTCAGCTCTGCCTGCAGATAGAGAATGAGCTCCATATCCTCGGGTAGCAAAAAAGAATCAGGTTCCTTTGTAGGTTATTTAATAACACACCATTCCAGAGAAGCTAGAATCCTGTTTTCAGACCTGTGCTCTTCCCATGCCCACATAAACATGAGAGTCAAGGACTAGGGGCAGAAAGAACCCATCTGAGGCTGGAACACACTCCTGGGATCCTGCATTCCAAAACGGCTCACAAGACGAGCAGCACTGCCATTGCCCCACACCAGAGCTCAGCAGTCCGTGTGTGCACAGTGGCACAAAGGGACGAGTGGTGGTGCTGTCATGCAGCCCCTTCCCCTCAGACAAATTTTTAATTTAATGAGAGGTTCAAATAGATTGGTAACTTGGCAGTTCACGTTCTGTTTTTATCAATTCCTGCACAACTCCTCCCTTCACAATACCCTGGAGTCTAACACGCTGTTGTTATGAAATGTGGGGAGCACCAGAACAAGGAAAAAAAAGGCAATGTTTTAACAACTGCATGGTCTAGTTCTGCACAAGAACAAAAGACCAAAGTAATTTGCAATAGTTAAAGGAGCTAATGGCTTGCAGGCTGGATTGCTCGGGCAGCTGGTAATGGCCCCAGCACTCAGTGGTCTGTGTCTGACCAAGGTCAGCGGCTGCTCCTATGTGACAGCTACTCTCCAAATTACAATTTCAGATTTTTTCCAGGGCAAGTGTTCACATGTCTGTAACTGCAAATGGAGCTTCCAACAAACAGGCGGCTGGAGTGGCCAAAAGGCTGGGAAAGCCTCAAGTCCCAAAGCAATTCCATGCAGTGCCAAGGCTGGTGGAACAGAACCTGCAGCCCCATGACAAACCCAGCACATTTTTCCCACTGCTCTGAGCACAGGGAGACCCAGCTCTGACAGCACCTTTGGGATGCAGCTTTCAGAGAGCAAACCAAGACCCTGCTGGACACCACCAAAACTCCATCTGCGGAGTTCAGACTCAATGAGAGAAGAAATCTTGACTCTGAAAATGCCTTATGCATCTATTTTCCTTATTTTCCTGGTTACTTCTATCTCCCTAGCAACATATGTTTTAATGAACTCGAGCTTTGCCATTACAAACAGGTTCTTAATTAGGAGCTTATAATAATATATAAACTGACAGCTGTGGCACAGAACTAGCTGACCAAATTCTAACAATTACAGCAAATACAAGCCCCACCTGAAAAGCCAGCCAAACAAAGAGCAAAAACCCAAATCACCAGATTCTGAGCATGAATTTCTGCAGCCTACACCTGCACATTCTGCATCTCAGCTGGCCAGTGTGGGAAATGAGCTCCAAATGACAGGGATCCATGGCAAGCCATTAAGTGCAGTCAGTAATAAGGGCTAATGCCAGTGTTGTTTTGCCAGGAGCAGAAACAAACACATCCGTGAGATGCTTGTTTGTGGTAGGAGATGCTAAAATTATCTTGGCTCCTTCTAATAGGATAGAAAAGCTGGTATCATTTGGGCAAGTGACTAAAATGAGGCGGTGGGAGGTGCAGGGGCAGGCTGGAGGCTCCTCTAATGATTCTTTCCCCATGCAGGGGAGCAGCAGCCTCGCCGAATGCCCCGACGAGGAGATCCCAGCCCAGCCAACGCCGAAATTCCTCGCAGCTCTCCAGGCCTGATGGAGACACATAATGAAATACAATCCTGTCAAGCTCAGCCCCTGGGTAACATTTTCACTTCTACATTCCATTTTCAGTTTAGGTCGAGATTTTTAAGAAGACAGCAAGCAGCACTCCAGTCCCAGGTGACAAGATCTGCTCAGATTTAGTCTTTGAATGTTGCAAATTAAATTCCCTCATCAGTCCTCTAATCACTCTTACCAGATGGGGCTTGTGCTCAA
Source organism: Pardalotus punctatus (assembly GCA_013400915.1). Taxonomy (NCBI): domain Eukaryota; kingdom Metazoa; phylum Chordata; class Aves; order Passeriformes; family Pardalotidae; genus Pardalotus; species Pardalotus punctatus. Next base: position 79,513 of record VZTX01010659.1, on the reverse strand, counting down.
TTTTGGATCCACAGGAAATTTAATGGTTATTGTTTCTGTTTAAATAGGAGATTATTGCATTTTAATAAGTTCTCTTTGGGACTTGCAGCAACAATAGAGCACTATGAATTACTGTAGATAGCTGTTACTGCATGCTGGGGAAAAATCAAGTTACTAAGTGTGACAAGTTGCTTTTTCTTCCCTTCCAGCAATCGCTCGGAGTGTATTTACCACCAAATTAAGTATGTGCCGTGGGGATAATATTTTTATCCTGCCGAGGGGGGAAGGCGCTTGTCTGTGGATTTTCATTAAAATGACACATCTGTTCAGCAATTTCACAAAGTAATTCTGCTGAAAGTTTTATCAGCTAATTTTAATTATTCACTCCAGTGGGTTGAATACAGGATTCATCATGTTGAATTAATACATTTGACGGGAATTTCACAAAGAGGGGGGAGAAAAAGCAATCAACAAATTGAATTGTCATGCAATATGGATTAAATTGAGATTCTTTAATTAGGATAAGCCTGAGATTTGGTATTTTGAAGGTATTAGAAAGCTTAGCAATACAGTGGTAAAGATTAAGAAAATGCAATTAAATATTACACTTTGGACAGAGGCAGCAATGTGAGCAGAAGACAAGGGTCCCCTTTTCAGCAGTACTTTTAGTAGTGTTGGTTTCAAGAATTCCCAAATGTCTGAGTTATCGGGAATGGCATCCAGGGACAGCCTCTGTCTGACAGAGCTGAGCTGCAGGCAGGGGTTTGTAAAGGACACTGTCCTTCCAAGTGATGGAATTGGACTTTTCTGTTAAAAACTACTTGTAACATAATTGCCCACAGAGTGTGACTCATCCCACTATGTTAAATTTCAATTTATATATAAACACACCCACTGGCTGGGGCTGAAATCACACAGACCCATCTTGGCAGCAAATTCGAAGCTGAGTGTACATTTACAAGAAACAGCAGAAATGAAGTCAGATCTCCAGATCAGTGTGACTGTGGGTGACAATTGGCAGGTAGATTTTTCCCAGATTAAATGTCTCTGCAGGACTTAGGCAGTTGTGTTTAGTTGTAAATAATAAATAAAATTTCAAACATTTTACTAACAGAATCAGTGACAGTACACAGAGCAATTTTGTACTTTCTAAAAGGTGAGGGAGCTATGTGTCACAGAAGATTTTGTGTTAAATTTGAATTTTATTACTACTTCCACCACCTCCAATGCCAGGAGACAGGATTACTGAGTTCCAACCAGTTCTGAAGAAACCCAGAGGCCCTGACCCTCCCTGGGAAAACTGCTGTGACTGTGCTGATACACGTTGATGATGAGTTGGCTGTAAGCAGCATGACAAATTGCATAACAAAGGAATATTTGGCAGCAGCAGAACGCTGTGTTATCTAACAATACATACTTTAATATGCGATTACAGCTGCTTTTCTCCACTGCTGACATCAGCTCCTGAATATCCACTGAAATGGGGTCTGGCTTAAAACTCACCCCTCTCTGGTGTCCATGCAATGTCCTGATGCCATTTTGCCACACTCTCTGTGTTTGCCAGGAATTCAACTTCCCAATGTATATGAAAACTCAAAAAACAATTGACTTTCAGCAGGCCACATTCTGAATTTATCTCCAAAAGAGCACCAATTTCAACCACCTTTCCAATTTGATTTTACCTAACTTCAGTCAGTCAAAATTTAAATGTCAGACTGGTCATTTGAGTTTTCTCTACAGACACATGAAAGAGCCAGACATCACCAAAGGATAGCTCCGCTCACATGCCATAGACACACAGAGTAAAACCCATGATGGGCCATTCTTTGGAGGGGATTCTGTCTGTGGACAGGATACAGAGAGAGCTGGGAAACCACCTCACACCAGATATTTCCAATTCTTGCTCAGGACATCTATCCTGGACATATAACCCCACCTCTTTTCTCAGCCTGGTGCCCAAGGACACATCCTACATGATGATATTTGTCAAGGCTGCCTGCTCCCAGTCCAGGTTTCTGCATCACTTCCCAGTCTGCCCACCCTTGATCTTGCTCCTGGCCAGCCTTCCTAATCTTGTTTTAGAATCACAGAATGGTTTGGGCTGGAAGGGACCTAAAAACCATTTAGTTCCACCCCCTGCCATGAGCAGGGACACCTTCCACCAGACCAGGTTGCTCCAAGCCCCGTCCAGCCTGGTCTTGGAGTAGAGGGACAGCTACAAACCCCAACTTTAGCAGTGTGTTTCCCAGCCTGCATGAAAACCTCAGTGTTTTGCCATACTTGAACAGTACATTCATTATTCAAGGGGTCAAAAACCAGAACTCGACTGGAGGAAAGCATGTGGAAGGGGCACATCAGTTTTTCAGGCTTTTAAAACTAACAACAAGAAGTATCAACAATTAGAAACCCCATCCCCAAGTGTGCTACACTGTGATGTCTGATTCATTTAGCTTTATGTCCCCCTGACCACAGAGCCCGCAGCAGATCCAGCACCCACATCCCACAGGGTGCACACCCAGAACTGCCCCAGCTCAGCGGGGTGCGAGAGAGGAGGGCTCTGGCCCTGCTCCTGCCCTCACACAATTGTCTTACAGACATTTTCTAATGCCACAGAATCACCAAGGCTGGCAAATACCTCCAAGATCATCCAGCCCAACCCTTAACCCAGCCCCACCATGGCCAGCACCAAACCACGTCCCCAAGTGCCACATCCACGCTCTTCTGGAGCACTTCCAGGGGTGGTGACTCCCACTGCCCTGGGCAGCCAGTTCTAAAGCCTGAACAACCTTTCAGTGAAGACATTTCCACCAATCTCCAACTTTATCCTCCCCTGGCACAACTTGAGGCTCTTTCCTCTCATCCTGTCCCTTGTCACCCAGGAGAAGGGACTGACCCGCACCTGGCTGCACCCTGAGACGTCTTTGTCTGCAGTAAATATCAAATAAAGGATAAAACAACAGAGCAATCAAGACTCAGGGAGCTGTTTGGAACAAGCACTGTCCTCCACGTGACTGGAGAGGAGAACAAAGGTGCCCTTTCCAAACATCATCAACCCCCAGCGTGAGAGAGGCCAGCGGTGCCGAAACTTCATGAAAGGAGCCTGGAATCGATCGAGCTGCTGAAGTGATGAACAGCCCTGAGCTTCAAACCCGCCCATTTTCAACAGGTTCATCTCTTTTATTTCATAGGGAAAAGACTAACTTTCCTTTAAGGTACCCTGTTGACTGTAGGGATGAAGTTTTAATTCCTGTTAATAAATGTTTTCACACATTTCCTGTGTGTTTCCCTGGGCAGGTTTGGAGATTTCTAAAGGAGTTCATCATTCTGCCATTTCTGCTTCTGAAAATTAATGAAAATTTTACCATTGAGTGGATGAAGCATTAGGCCAGTTCTGAACTCTGGGTTTTATTGAATTCTTACTTTGTTATTTCTCTGAGATGCTGACAGAATCAATTTATGTCTGAAAATGTCTTTGCGACTGCTAAAGCATTATAACTCCAAATGACAAATATTTTTATTGTGAGTGATTTTTAAATAGTGAGCAACTGAACAAGTTGTGCAGCATCTGGAACGCTGAGGTCCATTCTGACTAAAACTTATTGCTTCAGTAGAAATATTAAGTAAATTACTACTGTGACAGCAAAACTTTGATTTTCTCCTGCTTGAAATTATAAAGTTTTGACATGTAAATTAACTTTTGTAATACAGCGGTCACTGAATTTTGGGAGAAAGGCCACAAAGCTTTGATTTTTGTGTGCATTGTTTACCTCACAATTACCAAATGAATCACTCAGTGAAGCACTGACACACCGTATTTGCCAAATCCATGGAACTGACACAACGTAGTTGTTGATTTTCATACTGATACAGGTCTCCCACTGCACCTCACACGTGGGTTTGTCAGCAAAAGCTCCACACACCTTCACAACTCTGCCAAGCTGGGCTGAGCCACAGCCTCACAACTGGGGATCCTCCACAAGGAAAGAAAGAGCTGCCAGAGATCCTTACTCTACTTCTATCAGCATCCCATTAAAGCAAAAAAAAACACACCCAAAATAATGCAGGGGCAAACATAACTGTGCCTTTGCATTTTTTAAAAAACTAAAGACATTGTGAACGGAAAAACTGGATGAAAAGCTGAAGGTTTGGTCAAAATTTGCAAGTCTACCAGACTGCAACTCCATCCCCGACGCTGGCTGGTGAAGGGCTCAGCGATTTGAAGGCCAGGATTCAATTACACTGGCCTGTTTACACACTTCTTTCTCTGCTGCCCTTCTGCTGCCCCTGTGCTCAGATGTCATATTATCCTTATCAGCAGATTAAAAAACCTCTTTGCAGAAACACTTATCTGTATAATACCAGCGATGACACTTAAGCTTCAACTTTCCTATTTAACACTCCATGTGCCTTGCTGATATCATTCTGGACAGATGAAATTATGTGTTCAAGACTTTCAGGGTCAGAAGAACAGCCAAAACAGGTTGGGATAATGGTCCATCCAGCCTAACCTCCTGTCTCCAATATGCTTCAGAGGAAGAGGCAGAAATATCTCAAAGTCATGGGATAAACCTCCACCGAATAAACTTTCCTCCTGTCACACAAGATTTATAGCCTCACTTAAGGTTGGATGCTTGACAGCTCCCTCCTAAAACTCTTCTTTATTTCTAGTATTTACTGTAACAGCTGGAGACACTCTTGTTGATATGAATCAACACCAAATCCTTCTCAAAGCCTGACCTGAGGTATAATTTTTCTCCTGAGCTTAAAAAAAAAAAAAAAGAAAAAGAAAAAACCCAAAAAAACACAACATAAAAAAATCGCTAGCTTGCTCTTCATTTTGCAACTTCTCACTTCTTGGAACTTCTCCTTGCTCTGGAATTCTGATTCACTGTAGCCAATAACCACATGTGAGGTGACTTTCTGAAGTGCAGGACACAGCTCCTGAAGGGTCTGCAAGGAGCAGCACATCCCACTGACTCCTGATTTCACTGTAGTGGAAAAGGAAAGCCAGGCAGCAGGAAGGCAAACCTCAAGACCTCATATGTCCCAATCAGATACTGAACACTCCTGAATGTGCTCAATCCTGAATTGTCATGTAGTTAATACAGACCACAGGGATGCTGCCCTGTCATGGCTGGGTTCTCATTTACACGTTAAAATTAATGCAGTACAGCCGATTCCATTTTAAAAAGGAGGAAAACTGTGCATAGCATTTCTGGCTTCACAGACCACTGAGCAGGACAAGAGCAATGTGAAGATCACTGCTCTGTGCATGCCTTGCTGGGGTGGTGACATGGAGCTCCTCCACGTGAGGCACAGTCCGAGGAAAGGGGACAAACCCCAAAGCAGCAGCCCCACGGATGGCCCAGGCTGCAGCGAGGTGTGGTGCCAACAGGCAATGTAGGGAGAGCAATTTTTGAAAATTGCATTGGCACTCTGTGTGACCTCGCCAGGAAGGTAAAATCACTATATAATTATATTGGCTTCTTAGAATTTCCTGTAGGGATATACTGCTGTAACTCAGGTCGGAAAAGCGTGCAGGAAAATGCCATCGTGGCCAAAGAACTTCCGACCAGACCCCTGGGGGCAATTAGAGGACAGTGGCCAACCTCTGTGCTTCAGCTTGACATTATGCAGCAGTTTTCCAAGATGAGGAACCTGCTAGAAACGAAAATATGTCACAGCCAGTGAACCACCGAGGTAAAAGACTCTCTGGGGGAATGGAAATAGTTTGTAGCTGGTCAGAAAAAGTGCTCTGTAGACCTGTGTGGTCTTGCAGCACCGCAGGAAGTTGTGGCACTTGAAGATGTTGGTGTAAAAGATATGGAGACAAATGGCAGGGTTCTGGTATTTACATTGTTTTCCAAATAATGTCGTGTTATGGACAAAAAATTCCTGGCTTCAAAGTATGCCTGATCCCAGAGCAGACTTCTGCTCAGGGTGTCCAGAGGAGGAGAGCTGATGTTAAGCCTGGGCTGGTGCTGCAGAGCTGCTCTCCACTGAGACATGTGCTAACAGAGGCTGGGGCAAGGCCTCAGGATGGGAAAATGCACTGAATTCCCAGGAAAAATGAATTTCCAGCCAGCTATCACCTCAAGGCTGGTAAAGCTGTTTACCCGCTATCTGTAATATGTATTTTTCATTCCTAACTGCCCATGCACCCCATTTGTTTGAGAATTAGAATAAAGAAAATAATTAGCAACCTTATTTTGATGCATTTATTTTGCATTTTCCCCAACTACTTTGCCAGCCGAAAAGAGCAATTACCAACGGCTTCTGAACACGTACCCTGTTTGGAGGCTCATCTCAACAAATTCCCACTTCAGCAAAATGAATGTAAGATCCATTCCTGCACTTTGTTATTTCTTATTTTACCAGTTTTATTGCAATGCATCAGTTCCATGCCCGTGTTGGTACCTGGTGAATGATCTCTGCCTGCCCTTATCTCCACCCAGGAGCCTTTTGTTGTATTTCCTCTCCTCTGCCAGCCAAGGAGGGCAGTGACAGAGTGGTTTTGGGGTGCACCTGGTGTCCAGCTGGGGCAATCCATGACAAAAAAAGGCAGAACAGCTCTATAGGAAACATTCAGTGAGGAAAGTGGAGCCATCTTTAACTTTTCCAGCTGCAGATATGCACAGAAAACCAAACTCCTGAAACTCTGAACCTCTCTGACTTTTCTTTCACCGAAGGGAAAAAGGCCCCTTTCAACTACGTTTCAAAAAAACAAATTAAAAACACCCCAGACAAGAGACATTCTCAGCCAACTTTCATTGCCTGGGAGTGTTTTTACGGCCAACTTATAAACTGCTCCAAACAGGTTTTACAGAGTAATGAAAACACAGTCAGGACCTTAGCAGGAGACACGGCTAAAGGTCTGAGCACATGGAGTTTACACTGAGCCCAGCCAAGCTGAGCTCCCCCAGCTCGCTCCGAACGGGCCAGCACCGCCTCTGCAGATGGTGCAGGGACGCAGCAGGCAAATCTGGGTGACATATTAAGCTCATGACAAAGCAATGATGACAAAGTTCCAGACAGCGAAGCTGCGACCGCAAACACGACTGCCAGAACGCAGAGAGGAGCGAAAAGAGCCAGCCCAGGCGCCATCACAAAACCCCCCAGAACAGCAACAGTCAGGAGAGGAACTAAAGTATCTCCCTCAAAACCAAACTGGGAGTTTTCCAAGGCAGCCTCTCAGGGTGTGAGCACCAGGGCAGCAATGTGTGCTCTGACTCCTGCTTTTCCAGTCACCTGAGCCTGTAACTTCTGGGGATTCTCTCCAACAGCACCTAAAACAAATCATAGGGAGGTTGAACTCTTTCCTCATTTCTTTTATGTTGGACAGAGGATTTTTATGTTTAATTTTAACATAAATCCTTAAAATCCAATATATTCTGTGTGGTTTTTGAGAACGCGTATTTATTATTTCTTGGGAATCTCTAGTTCTGTTTTCTTATCATGTTCATCATAAAGTCACACACTGGTTTGTATTGGAAGGGACCTTAAATCCCATCCAGCCCCACCCCTGCCATGGCAGGGACACCTCCCACTGTCCCAGGCTGCTCCAAGCCCCAGTGTCCAAACTTGGGCACTGCCAGGGATCCAGGGGCAGCCCCAGCTGCTCTGGGCACCCTGGGCCAGGGCCTCAAACCCTCCCAGGGAACAATTCCTTCCCAAGATCTACTCTAAACCTAATGTGTTGCCCATTCTCAGCAGAACTGGTGGTCAAAAGCAATTACAGCCAATCCAGGCCCTTGGGGAAGCCACAGTTTGCAGCACCCCAAACACAACCCTCACACTCTTCAGATTTGCCTCTTAGATCTACAACAGTGAAGATTTTACCAACAGAAATTACCTAGAAAGTCCATTTTCTGTTGAAAATATTCAATGCTTTTCATGCTCAACTGGTCCATTTTACAATGGTTTCTGCATTTCTTGGATCTCAATTCCATTGTCTTTTCCCATAAGGCAAACACAGCTCTACCACAGCAACTTTTTGCACAGACGATTTCAAGCAATATCCCTGATTTTCACGGAGGTGGTGGAGCCCCCCATCCTATTCCATGGAAGACAAGGGCAATCTGACAATCAAATGCACCTGTCAAACAATGGTGTGACACTCAGTCATGTCCAAGGAGCTCTTCCCTGTGCTGGGCTGCAAGGACAGCCAGGCTGCACTCTGAATAATCCTCAGGGTGTCCACTCAAGCAGGTTGGATTTCTTGTCTCAGAAACTTGAAGAATCTTCAGTTGTTCAGAAATAAGTATGCACATATATAAGTAAATGAATAAATAAATACAGACATACTGGAAGTAGAGGTAACCTGTGACTGTGCCCATGTAATTTCTAAAAAAGCAATTTGGTTTGGAGATGTGGTTGGATATACTGAATCTAGTCAGGACTGTTTGGAGCTATGCTGTTACTCCTGCAATTGATGTAAATCACACCAGTCATTATTTTGTCAGGGAAATCCATGGGAAAACTTTGTGATTCTTCACTGTCACAAAAAATAATCAGGAATAAGGAACACAGAACCACCCAATGTGCAAGGGGACAGTGAGAGCCTTCCTTCCAACCCAGAACTGACAGCCACAAGAAAATCCAGCAGTACAGCTGGGCCAGGCTGGGAAAAGGAGGCATTTCCATGTCTCCCTGATCCAGCACAGCTGGGAAAGGATGTTCCCAGTTCCCAGTCAGGTCCTCACACCATGAGCACAAAGAACCACCACAAAAACCTTCCCCTGCTGCCCCTGAGCTGCCCCAGCTCCCACAGGAGCTGAGCCAAGCTCCTGGCGGACACAACAAGGAGATCCCGTCCTAAGGGGCCCAATTTTCTCCTGCACCGAAGATTTCCTTTACCACTTTTGTCTCCGAGGGCTCCCCAGAGCTAAGTTAGCCTGGCTGCAGCCAGAGGAGACAGAGCTCCTCCAGGAGACAATTAGAGAGGGCTTTCATTTGGTGCTGGTGCTTCCCCAGTGGCTCCACAAGAAGTCTACGACGTTTCACCCACCTTGGCGAATGTCAGCTATGGGAGTCCCTGCCTGCCCTGCTCTTCCTTCCGCACAAGGATGAATATTCCCAGGGATTCCGTGCCTCGGGGTAAGGCACTGCCAGCCTCTAATGAGGGGGCTCAGGAAAAACCACAGCGGCTGCTGGAGGGAGGTCGTGACACCCAACGGAGCCGATCTCCTGCTGCAGGGACTCCTGTGCCGTTACCTCACACACAGCACGATCAGCCTCTTCACCACCCAGCACTTGTTTCAAAAAACGAGCCAAGGGCTTCAATGGACAGGAGGAGAACAGGCTCAGAATAAGTAAATCATTTAGGTTGGAAAAGACCTTCAAGATCATTAAATCGGGCTGTAAACCTGACACCGCCAATGAACAGGCACTGGTAACAAGCACCCTATTTAGAATAAGTATATATTAGTAAATAAGGGTCTATTCCATTACAGAACCAATTTACTAATATGTTAGTAAATATATTTTTATATTTTAAAATAAAAATATTTTTATTTTAAATATAAAAATATATTTACTAATATATTAGTAAATTGGTTCTGTAATGGAATAGACAGAACCAATTCATGGGTTTTCACTGAAGGTTTTCCTGCTTTTTACACACTAAAGCCATTCATAGCCTCTGTGCTCAGCTGGTACAGGGGTCTGCTGTCAGACTTCCCCACACAGCATCCGTAAAAAACCTCCAGAAGCTCCAGCTACTGAGAAAAGATAAACCCACACAAAGTTCTGGGCTTCACCACTGATACATGGAAATACCTGCTGTTCAGTAGAAGTCCTGATAGAGGAAGTGGCAAATAAATATTTTGGCCATTTAAAAACTATTTTGGGTATCCATAACAAGCTACTGTTAAAATGATTATATAAAAGGTATTCAAAAACTGTACTTCAGTGAAAGTTTCGTTTTGAAATAAACATTCCATCAATAACTTGCTCCAGGCCTTTTTCTGGCTTACAGCAAATACCATGGTTTTTTTTTTTTTCATGTATATAAAAAACTAGAGGGCTCCCTCAGATTGTCACTGCAAATAGAATAGGGAAAGGTAATTCTTCTTGTGGTTTCTGTCTCTAGAATGAAGCCAGTTTCCTGCTCATACAAATGTGAACATTTAAAAAGTTATGAATAAAATCAGTGTACATCCCCACTGCTCTCCCGTTTCCTGGAATAATACTTACACTTCTTTTTTAACAGAAAGTCAATTTACACTGAAAAACTCATTGTACGCTAGATATTAATCAGCAAACCCCATCTTATTTTGACCAACAGGAGGTGAAAAGCTGATATCCAAAATATACAGCTATTTTGCTATAGCAATCCTAAGCTGCTCAGTCCATGGAGGGCCACAGTGTGACTGCAGAACGCTCGGTGCCATCAGTATTCCAAACACAGGCAGACAGGCAGATGTCCCATTGCACAGGGAATGCCAAATGTCTATCAATGAGATGTTACCATGGCCAGAAATAACCGAGGTAGGATGACTGAGTGGCTCCTTTGTGAGACAGTCCAAGTGGGGGAAATATTTACTCTCTGAGCTGAGAAATCTAAAATCAATCTAATGTCACTTAAAAATAGGAGTCGCACTGTAACTGATATGCTGATCATAGAAACCACACACGGAAGATGCTGCTATTTCTGTAAATACAAGGCAGTGCAAATGTAGTTCCACTGAATTCAGGGAATCTACACTCATCTGTAGTAGATGAACATCTGGTCTTTTATATTTGGAGAAAGGTAGGATAAATATTACCCTACCATTCCAACAGATTCCTGTTAACTCCCCCAACCTAAATGGATTTACACCAGAATTTATTTTTTCTTAGATTCCCTACCTGAAAAACCCTGCAGACATTTAAAAAAAGAAAAAAAAAAAAAAAAAAGGCAAGATTAAAAGTAAGCAATCACTGGAGTTTTCTGAAAATTCAAACTACATGGAAAAAATGTAAATGCACGTTAGTGCTCTAAAACCCAGCTTCTATTTCCATAAGTCATTTCAGCCACTGAGGAGCCTGACCTTCTCTGTCCTCCAAAAAAAAGTAGGACTGCAAGAGATTAACCACCTTTTGCTAAAAGCCTTTGGCTCCTATGCCCCTGCCTTTACAGAGCTGAGCCTCAGCTCATTGTGAAGCTTAAAGACAAAATTCGGTCTTTATGCTTCTCATCAGCTGCAAGTGTCCGTTCACACCAACATTTTACTACATTGTGCCAAGGTCAGATCACCTGAAACAGAGCAAAGAGGTCTTAAAAACGTCCTGCTCCTGAAGGAAACTGCTCGATTTGATGAATAAGTACCACCAAAACCCTCAAATGCCTTCAAACTCCCCCAGCAGCAGTGACAAGAGCGCTCGAGCCCTTCTGGCAGGACAGGTGGTGTGTTAACGTGTCTTGTATTATCTTTCCTCACATCTAACTCATCTGTTCCTTTATTGAAGAACACAATCCACATTGTTAAGTTTTGTGTGTATCTGTGGTTTATGTAACATTTTGTGCTGTCTAATTAGTTCACCAGCAATTAAAAATAAACCCATGGCAAAGCTCCACTTGCCGGTTTCACCTTGTCACAAATGTGCTTGATGCTCACTGTGTCTTAAATAAAACGTATCACTGGTAGGGAGAGAGCTTTTCCATCAATTTTTTTCCACCATTTGGTATAATTATTCCTGACAATTTGCCCATCACACTGCAAGAGTCTTTCCAGAAGGAGAAAAATACTACTTTGTGTTCTTGTGATCACAAGTCTAATTGAGTGGAAAACAAATCTGTTAAAAGGAGAGAAAAAAAAAGAAATGGGGGAAGAAAAAAAGGTAAGAATAACGAGAGATTGTGGAAAGACAAGCTAATGTTCCACTTGGTTAAAAAAATATGATGAGCAAAAGAACAAGGGAACATGCAACCAACCACTCCTGGAAATCTGAATAAATCTTCTTCCCCTGAATTCCAGAGGAAGCCTCTGCAGCAGATGCTGTTTTAATACAACTGATGATGACACTCAGGTCCATTTTCCTGTGATGTGCAGGGCTTTTTCCTGGTTTTTAACGATATATTTCCATATTCCCTCCAAGCTGGGGCCCGGCAGTGGCTGGGGCAGGGCACAGCTCTGCCAGCGCTGGAGCCGAGGGGGCGAGGGCCACCTTCCCTCTCATCTGGGGCAGCAGAAACGAGGGCCACGTGTGTAATTCAAGCTGACAGGAAACATTAGCATGGCCGTACACTTTGTCAATTAAATGATGGTTTAATCAGCACAAAGCTGAATGGTCAAATAATGTTATAATTAAAAGGAAATAATGGAAAGTGGTGTGGTGATTAATTAACAGAACAGCAAGTACCAGCAGCACATCTTGTCTGTGATATCACTTCTCCCCCGCTCCACGCTGGCTGGGGTGGGGGTGGTGGGAGGCACGCTGACCTTGCAGCCTCAGAAAATCCATTTCGGAGCTGCAGCTCCAGCAGCAATGGCAATTTTCACAAGCTCAAATAAATGAGGGGGAGCTTTGCCTCTTTACCTTCCCTGCAGCGCTCTTCAAAGCACCGCCACACACCATCACTAGTGACTCCTGACTTCCTTTTTGTCTGCCTTTACAAACAGGAGACTGGATACCTTGTAAAGCCTGGACACCCTGACAAATATTCCGGAGATAATGCCCCGTGTTTATCTCCCAGTCCTGATGTGCTGAGCAGCGCAGCAGCTCTGTCCCTTCCCCACTGCCCCGATGCACAGTGGCCACAGCACAGCTTGTGCTGCAGTGTGACAGGTGTTGGGACACATGGGATCAAATATAAAACCAAAATGTGACACACAGGATCAAACAGGAAATCAAATCCATCACCAAAGCACTGCAGCTCTCAGGAGGCTGCACTGCTCTGCAGGTGTGCATTGCACACACTGTGAAAAGGTACACTACAATGTCAGGAGTTAAAAGATTCAAGAAGGAAAATAATCCAGTTTCCTTGTGCTGGGTGTTTGTCTCTGAACAGAAGTGATTAACTCCCAAATATTCTCAATATTCATGCCTCTAAAGGAACTTCAGAGCATCAGGGGTGGTGTAAGAAAGGCCCTAAATGAAGGTATATAAAATTTGAAACTGCTTTTTCAGATGGCAAAAGCTTTAAAAATCTGTGCCTGCTTTGAGCTGGGTGTGATCAAACCTCAGAATTGAAGCTGGTGCTAAAGCTTAGTCCACCAGACTGTCACCAGGATGTCACCCTGATGAGACAGCCTAGTCCACCAGACTGTCACCGGAATGCCAGCCCTGATGAGACAGCCTGGCCTCCAGCAGACAAAGGCCGGGGCCATAAATGTCATCCTTTCACTCTGGGTCATCAATCCACCTCCTAATGGTCAAAAGTCCATCAAAGTCCATCTCCTGGCCCTGCACAGCGCAGCCCCAAGGAGCTGTGGTGGGAGTGAAGGGGTGTCCTGTGCAGGGACAGGAGCTGGATGTTGATGATCCTTTGGGTGCCTTCCAGCTCAGGATATTCCATCATTCTAAAAAAAGACCTGCTGATGGATGTGTTAAAAGCAAGGAATGAGCAGAAAGAGTTGGGTCAAATGCTGTTCTTCAGCACGGGGAGAGCAGCCCCAGTGCCAGCACAGCCCACCCAGCCCCTTTCCTGAGCTCCAGGGCCACGGAACAACAGAGCTCCGAAGGCTCTCCACCCAAATTTGTCATGTTTTGCCTGATTACAGTGAAACAGCAACATGCACATTCAATCACGGGTAAAATGAGGGTGGGATGTTTTATTTAATATTTATACGCATGGCATACTGGCAAAATTACTGGCATCTGTATGTGTGTGAATGACTGTTTTGAGGAACATGTGTTGTGTGCAATGCTGTTTATTATCAGTAAATGAAGCCAAAAGCTAAGTTGAAAATGAATGCTAAATTAAAAATTATATAAAATGGAGTGAAATGATTTAATTAGCAGATTATAAGTGACACGCTTTACTATTAGAATTAGCTTGGGAGGGATTGAGGGAAGGGAGGAGGAAAAAAAAAAACCCTTGACTAGACACAGAAGGGTGGAAAAACATTTCTTTTTCCTCTATCTGTGGAGTTACAAACACAGCAACATATTGTCCTGGTGTTTATAATCACAGGCTCTGCTGCCGTCACAGTACTTGCTTAATGAGGCAGCCAGTTAGAAATAATGAGACTTTGAAACAAATTGTTCTCGCTTCTAAAAAGAGAAAGAGAAAGATGCGTGGTACTTTAATACAGTGCATTTCGAGCGCTTTGCTAACATCTCTGTACTTAACTCGTCGTACTGCATCCCTCCAGTGGAATTTATGAGTGGAGAAATGTGTTGTGGTTTCTTATAAAACCAGGAAGAAAGCTCAGAACTCTGTTTATTCCCAGGTTTTGCCTTTAACTTGTTGCATGACTTCATTAAAAAAGCATTGCCTTGCTAAATTAATTACCATATGTGAAACACTTTGAACATTTTTGCTTGGTCTCTACCTTCAAAACAGAATATTTCACTCCCATAATGATCTTCTATTAAAACTGTCAATATTCTTTGCCAGCAGAAATTGATTTTGCTTCTCTGAGCTTCCAGGAGCTCGGCTGGAGAAGGAGCTGTCCCCGCAGCCTCCATGGGACACGGGGATGTGGGGAGGTGGGAAATCCATCCCTGCAGCCTGCACAGCCTGGAGCACAGGCAGGGAAGGAAGGTGGATTGGCAGATTCTTCCCCCATCATGTCCCTGGGCACCCCATCTCGTCCCAGCCCTCTCCTCCTCCACACAGACTTCCCAACCATCCCAGGGCGCTCCCAGCCCGGCTCCTCCGTCCCCAGCTCCCCTGGGCTGCCCGTCAAACTCCCACTCAACCATCCCAGGCTGCGGCACCCTGAGAATGCTCAGTGCTCAATACAGCCTGAAAGAAACCCATTACCATGCACAAGCCCCTCTCTGATCAAATAATCCTGCTTAAATTCAGAACCCGCAAAACCATGACAACTTTGGTAAGCCTTCCAACTAAAAGCCTTTTAATTATTTCCATCTCCAAACACCGAATGAGCGTAAATGTAAATAGATGTATAGGGGCGGCAATACTTTTATTTATTTTGGTGAGAAGCCACCAGCAGCTGCCCCTGGTGCTCAGCATCACAAAGCTCCACTGCAAACCAGCACAGGGAAGAGACTCCAGGCTCTGACCCTGCGGAGCAGCTCAGCCTCCTGGAGCTGAAATCTTCCAGCAGCTCTTCCCGGAGCCAAGACAGCCACAAGCTGCGGGAGGAAGGTGCAGAACCACGGGGAGGCAGAAGGAAGACCCCGAGCAGGATTCAGGGGAGCTGGGGCAGCCCTGGGAGGGAGCAGGGAGCTGCCAGAGGGAAGCACAGGCAGCCAAGCCTGCTCCGAGAGCAGAGCAGCTGCTGGCTGCTCACACAGCCATACGGCTGCTTCCCAGCCAACAGGCTGCTCCCAGTGCTGAGCAGCAACTGCAGAAAACAACAGAAGGCAAATAATAAGGGCTATATATTACGTGTAGATTAAAAAAAAAAAACAACAAAAAACCAGGTTCTCCAATTCAGCATGCTTGCATCTTTCAGCTACTCCTTGGTAGCTGTGATCCAGGAACAGGGGTTGAGTTATAGCAGCTCTGGCTCTTTCTCTGAAAGCCAGAAAGGGCACAGTTTGCAGCCTGCGCACAAGACAATAACCCACATTACTTTCTATGCATCTACTGGCATTGAGACGCCTCTGATCAAGTTGCTAATTCGAAAAAAAAACAGAAAAAAATCAAGATGGAGAATGAACTTAATAGAAACCGCTTTAGATGTATTTGCTTATAGAAAAATATGCAGGCTGGAGCTGGGGGGTGGGAGACTTCTTTTCCTGGTCTCCCACGTACTCCTAAAATGGTCTGTGCATTGCCTGGAAGTAAATCAATACTAAGCACAGTCCAGGCGAGACTGCCATCTTACATGAAGCACTGACTGTAAAATAGACACAAAAGACACATGATACTCTCTAAGGTCCCCAGCAGCTATAATATCCATCCTTGGCAGCTCGCTTGACATTTCCTTGCCCTGCTTCCCAGTCCTCTTTCTTCCTCCCTCCCCCTCTCCCCCTCTCTCTCGCTAACAGCCATGCTCTGCTCTCAGGGGCTCGCCGACCGGGTGAACAGATAACAAACCTGTCAAGAAGGGTTTAGCTGGGGAATAAATCCTGCACTCGCCAGGAAATGATGTGTACAATGGGAAAATACAAGGGATGACATGAGCCTTCCCTTCTGAGAGAGTGGCCAGGAGATGCTTAAAATGTTACAGCTCGTGCTAAATGGACATTGGGATGGCTGATTAGATCGTATCTCAGACCTTTCAAGTGCCTCCCTTCCTCCCCACTTCTCACTGCTACTGAAGACACACAAAGAAAGCAGACAAAGCCCATCCCTGCTTCTACTCCTTAAAATATATATATATATTTAGAGGCTTGGCCATGAAGAAGGTGGGGTTGGTATGTGCTAAGCTTAAGGTCAAGGCTAAAATCTCTTTTAGTGGCAGGAAAGGTCACGTGAAATCCACTGGGTAGTTACAATTTCCATTTATAAGAGGGAAATATAAAAGCAAGAACCTTATCTTGGGGACTTAATACATGTCTTGGCTTATTACTGTTTTCAAAGGGCCTTTTGCACAAATCTGATTTGCACTGGTGCAATAAAGATTCATTATCCTTTTACACAGCAGACTTTGCATTTCTGCCCAGGATTTAATTATGAAAAACAGAACCCATCCCATAAACAGATGCTAATCACAGCATGAAAGTAGTTTCATTTGAGTAACAAGGTAGCTCAGAAAGTTGGATTGGAAGTTTGCTGTATCAGCAAGAAGAGCTGTAAGGGGGAAGAAAAGGGAGAAGGATGGAACCAGTTCTTCCTCACAGCAGCATCTCCATGCTGGGGTCTCAGGGAGCTGGTTTTGTGGGAAACAGGAGCAGTTCCCTCTCCAGCACCCATCCCTGATGAAGAGCTTGGAGTGCTTGTTGAGATTCCAGCACTGGCTGCCTCAACCCAAAGCCCCGAATTGCAGTCCTGGAGAACTCTGGGATTCAGATGGAATCATTACTTTTGGTCTGTGGTACAGCAAACTGAGCAGTTGCTGTGTCGGTGTGTCTGGGGACTGCTTCCCAAACATCCAAGCACACACACCATCCCAGAATCCCAGAATCCCAGAAATGACTCAGTTGGAAAAGATCTTTGAGATCATCAGGTCCAGCCTATGACCTGACACCACCTTGTCCCCAGACCATGGCACCGAGTGCCACCTCCATGGCTCTGACAGGGATTTTTTAAAAGCAATGCCATCCACCACGCTGACATTTTACAGAGCTGGGGAATCTTGAGAAATTAAATCGCTGCCAGGCCACTTCAAGCCCTTGAAATTCAAGATGCTGGATTTTACTCTTTTAAAATACCTTTTGAGATGCTGATACCAGAGTAAAGTATGGCTCCAGTGGATGGATATTACACAACTTGTGCCTGTTAAGTGCACAATGAGCAATACAGGGTAAATGCTCTGGTGAGACAACTTGTGAGAAAGCAATGCTATCCACATACAATGTAAAATAGCTACCACAAATAAGTCATGTGATAGTTCCTGACACTTTGATCTAACAGTCAGGAACACATGGATTTTGGTAACTTTGCACAAACTGGAGTTTAAATACACATTGCAAAGTTAAATCCAGTGTGCAGTGAAGTAGACAAAAAAATACAACAGCTTGTGAGACTTGTCAGTCAATGGTGGCACCAGTTTACTTAGAGCAATATATTTTTTAAAAATCAATATCATATATATACTATACATATTATTTTTATAAATATTTTATAAATATTTTATAAATATTTTATAAATATAAGAATACAAGACTATCTATAATAATAGATCAAGTGTCTTCCAAGAGAAGCCACAGCCCAGGGTCCCCTGGTCAGTGGGCAGCCCTGTGTAAGCAGATAAAAACCATGTGAATGGCAAGGGGCTTCTTGCTTTAATCAAGGCCAGACTGGGTCCAGACAACTCTGCCTCTGCCTCTTCCAACTCATAGACAACAACTCTCTTTGTGACATAACACAATGCAATAAACCTTGTTTGCAACATCTTGAAGGAACAATGCCTTCACTAATGATATTTTAATGAGGAAACACATAGGCTAATTACTCTGTCTTCTAGCTAGTCTAAAAAAACATCCTGCACCCAAGAAATGCAATGTTGAAGAGCATTTTTCTGGAGCTTTGCTTTCTGTGTTTGCTTTGAGTTGGGGTTTTGTCCTCATTCTTGGTGGAGCAGGCAGGACTAAGCAGGAGTGCCACAGAAATGGCTTCAGCTAAGAGGAAAAATGACTGTGGAATAAGATCATATCTTTCTTTTCTTTTCTCTATAAGTGTTTTCTTAATTTGCAACTGGTATTTCAGGGAAGAGACACATAAAGTACTTAGCTATTATTAGAGGAGCCGAGCAATATAATATGATCCTGTTTATGCCCTAATAGCAACGAGTGATGGACTGGTTTGCCACAGACACCATTTTATTACTGCAGGGCCACATGTGCTGGGAGTTGCAGTGACCTTACACTCAGAGGTTCCCATCTTATTTTCTACTGCTAAGTGTTGCTTTTTTTCCATTTCTGGAGGGGAAGAAGGTCACTTCTCACTATTACTGTTCCATTAACTTACACTACAGCATACCCATTCTTAATCCAATAGCACCTTACATTGTGCCTTTTAACTCAATAATGCATTATTTTCTCAAGTCTTGCCTGCACTGACCAAATTAATACCTGAGGTTCTGCAGTTATCAGGAGCAGAGCAGAGGAAATGTTTAGTAAGAGTACTGAGGGGCTTAGGCATTGCCACAAATCTCTTTTCCTCTCACCTTTGCAATTGTTAGCACTGAGTGATGGCACCCACACGTCTGCAGATCTGCACTGGACCTGCATTCTCGTTCTCAGACCAAACCTGCTGTTTTTCACGACTTACTGAATAATGCTGACGCCTCACAACATTTCTTAACACACATCAGACAAGACAAAACTTGCTTTTTAGCAATGTTGCATTTTATAAATATCACTGTCGGGTCAAGGTGTTGCCAGGAGCCAATGGGAATATATGAGAATACAAGGTCTCCCTACCCCACACCCTGCTGGGGCTCAGTGTGGTGCAGCTTTTGCTCTATTGAATGATGGCTTTGCTCACCTGAAGGGAGAGATACAGCCCCTGCTTGTGAGCCAGGTATCACTGGAGCCCCTCAGTAACGCTGTCAATATGATTTTATCCAGCAATTGGGCTAGGTGCAGAAAGTGGCTCTGGTTCAACTTGTCCTGCCATTTCTAATTTATCTTCTTTAATAAATAAATAAACAAATAAGCAGGGATGTTTTATTTAAGAATCTGATTCTAGACATATCAATGCATTAACAGGTATCCCTGCAGATTCAGCCTTTTCTGATTGAATTCTGGATCATTTTTACTCAGTGAACAGAACAGGAAAAGTCCAGGATGCCAAGAGAATAATATACTACAAGCTGGTGTTATGATGACATGCTTCAAATAATCCCCTGCCAAAACAAAATTTAATTATAGGCATTGTTTGTATTATTCAAACAACTATTGACAGTAAATCTATCTAGCATGATGTTTCCTCTTTGTATTCATTGCAGCCTTTAGACTGGAAGGAAAAAAAAAGAAAACTAAGAAATGTTCTCCCCCCATACGCCTTCCCTGGTATCAGGCTACACGAGGCCACTGAAGCCCAGTTGATTTCCCAAGCCCAATTATTTTGCAGTACACAATCCTCCAGAACAGCACGGCTCACCTGGGGACCAGGGCTGCCTAAACACGCCGCACTTAATGGAGTCCCTGAAGTTGTCTCCATTTCATTGCTTCTAACTAATAGGCTGTGATATTCCTTTCCCCCAACCAGACCACAGCTCTTCCCGCTCCCCTTGCCCATCCTCCACGCAAAATCCGAGTGGCTAACGAGGCATTAGGAGACCACCGGCACTGCGAACCTTCAGTACCACCTACTGACTGCGGGGCTGAGTGCCACAGCCTGCTCACCTGTGGGGCTCCTCCTTCATCTACTCGGGCTCCTCCTTCATCTACTCGGGCTCCTCCTTCATCTACTCGGGCTCCTCCTTCATCTACTCGGGCTCCTCCTTCATCTACTCGGGCTCCTCCTTCATCTACTCGGGCTCCTCCTTCATCTACTCGGGCTCCTCCTTCATCTACTCGGGCTCCTCCTTCATCTACTCGGGCTCCTCCTTCATCTACTCGGGCTCCTCCTTCATCTACTCGGGCTCCTCCTTCATCTACTCGGGCTCCTCCTTCATCTACTCGGGCTCCTCCTTCATCTACTCGGGCTCCTCCTTCATCTACTCGGGCTCCTCCTTCATCTACTCGGGCTCCTCCTTCATCTACTCGGGCTCCTCCTTCATCTACTCGGGCTCCTCCTTCATCTCCTGCTCACCTGTGCACCTGCGGGGCTCCTCCTGCACCTCTCAGGGCTCCTCCCATACCTCCCGCGGCGCCTCCTTCATCTCCCGCTCACCTGTGCACCTGCGGGGCTCCTCCTGCACCTCTCAGGGCTCCTCCCATACCTCCCGGGGCTCCTCCTTCATCTCCTGCCCATCTGTGGGGCTCCTCCTGCACTTCCTGCATCTCCTGGGGCTCCTCCTTCATCTCCCGCTCACCTGCGGGGCTCCTCCCGCACTTCCCCCATCTCTTCCCGCACCTCCTGGGGCTCCTCAGCATCTCCCAGGTTCCTCTTCAGAAAGTGCTCTTTCTGAAGGTGTCAATGATTTTAATGATTTTAAAATAATTTGGTTTTTTCCTTGCTTTCAATGCCAACCTGTTGTTTGTATGCAAGTGCAACAGGCCAGGTCTCCAGCAACAGAAAGAAAAGTGCAACTTCAAGAAAGACACTTGTGTGAATTGTTCATCAAAATATGATCTTCTGGCTCCCTTTTCTCCTAAATCCCATCACTTTTGGGTTGCTGTACCATCTCCCTTTCAATGCCTGTCTCAGGCAGCCGAAGTCCAGTTATAAAGCACCTGTTCTCAAAAGAAAAACATGAACCAAAACACTAAAACTGTCCATGTTTGCAAGCGTTGAGGCTCAAAAGTGAGGATTTTGAGGTGAATATTACTGTCATATTTGAAAGTCCCACACAGCTGATGGGGACAAGGCACTGCTCACTGAAGAGTGCAGGCAGGGCTGGAGCTGAGCTGCCTTTTCATTTGGCACTGCAAGGTAGGATTTGCTCCTTCTGGAGCAGGCTGCAGTGACAGATCTCTTACAGTCATCCACAGAAAGCAAAATATCATCTTTCTTCTTCTTCTTTTTTGTTGTTGTTGCTCCTAAAATACTATTCTGAAGAATATACTATTCTGAAGAAGATAGGATTCTGAAGTTTTCTGGGATGGAAAACGATGAAGCAAGGGCAAAGATCTTCACGTGCCTTCCCAGGGAAGGGCTGAGCTCTGCAAGGCTCATGGCTGGTGACAGAGCCTGGTCTGGGACACCCAGGGCATCTTTGGAGCCCTGGGAGGATGAAACCGGGCTGATCCCAGAGCCTGAGCAGGGCCAGACTGGAGAGTGCCCCGAGTCCCTTCAGCCTGAATTATTCTGTCATTCTCCAATTCATTCCAGCAGCAGACAAGAACTGCACTGATGGTTTTGAGAAAACACCGGCTGAGGGCATCCCAAGGCTCCGAGGAGGAGCTGGAAGGGCTGATGGGCACAAAAGGCTGTGAGAGCACAGCCAGCCCTGCTAGGAAGGGCTCTGGTTCCACAAAATCACCTCCCAAGGAGGAGCTGCCCTGAAAGCCGGAGCTCTGAGGGGCAATGAAAGGTGAAAGCCTGCTCCTCCTGTGGCCTGCAGTTTTCAGGGTCACCGTGCTGCAGTGCCCTGGTCCCACGGAAAGCAGGGACACAAACTCCAGTGTCCCTGAGGATCTCTCCCGTCACTCGCTGCTGCCTCACAGCTGCCTCCGTGCTCTGCTGCACCACAGCACTGCAAGGCTTTCCAAGAAGCATTTTAAAAGTAAGGAATACTTTATGGCCAGGCTGTGACTGTTTAAGGTATTTCTTTGTTGATTAAATTATGTCATTATTTTTAATAACAATAAATAAGTATGGAGAAACAAAAATCACACTTTTTTATGACAAGCAGAAAACCCATCCTGGGTCACTACTCATCTGATTATCTAGTAAAACTTCTAGCTTGATAATCTGTTGTGAAGAGGAAGTCAAACAGTTCCATTTCCTACTTAAAATCCAGCCAAAATACCTAAAAACATCAGGACTGTATCACATGAGAGCTCTCTACACAAGCAAATAAACAAGGTTTTGGAAATGAAAGAACTCAAATTGAAGCAATAAAGAAAACTAATCCACCAATGCATTAATTCAGCCTAGAACAGTGGTTTCCTACGTTTTTCACCTCAGTGAAAGACAAAATTCAGTGGAGAGCTGGAGGTAACAGGAGGTATCACAGCTCTCAGTACTCCAGACACCTTCGCTAGTGGGCGTCTTCCTGCAATAAAAAATTGTAATATCACATTTTATGCAGCCTGTAAGCTGTCTGGGTATAGCAATTATCTTTCCTAAAGAGCACTGAATACAGGGGGGCCTTATGTTTCTTCAGATCTTGAAGAATTACCAGTGAGGCTGAAGGGGTGGGACACTGGGTCCATCCCCTCCCTGCTGGGGGCAGCGTGACAGGGGAGAGGGGCTGAAGGGCAGCTGAGCTGGCTGTCCCCCCTGCCCCTCTTGCTGATTAAAGCTAAGGATCTCAGCAGATCATTTTCTGGACCCATTCAGTCTATTTGGAAAGGTTTTGTGACTAAAAAACATTTAAAAACCAAGCCAAAGCAAAATTACTTTAGACAACTCTTTTTTTTCCTCTCTTTTTTTTTTTTTTTTTAGATTTTCTTATGTCTGCATGGAACAACTTCCTACCATCCTCAAAAGACTTCCAAATGTCTGTTAGAAAAGAGGACCAGGCCTACCACCCTGAAAACAAAAATATAAATGCTTAGTTCTTAGCAATATCCAATGTACAGCCACAGGAACAAGCAGAGAATATGAACACAATCATAGCATCAAGGGATGGTTGGGGTTGGAAGGGACCTAAAAGATCACCCTATTTCACCTCCAGGTGAATTTGGTATTTTGGGTGGTTTTCTTAAAACTGAGATGCTCTGTGTCATTAACCCCATTGAAAAATCTACCAGACACATGGGATGCACTGAGAATGCTCCAGGAAACATGGAAACAACTCTGTGAATCAACAAGGATTTGGGAACAAACAAATCCTGGCCTCTCCATGGCCCTTTAGAGGTGGTTAGTGCCTCTCTCCTTCTGCCAGGCTCTGGTAACGTCACTTTTATCTGTTTGTCTTTCAGATTTTGCATTTTTAACATGGGGCTGATGTTGACCGACACCTGCTACTGGGTTTCTCTGAATAACCTGTGCAGGTAAAACCCTTGGGTGGAAAATGGAAACTACCGTGAGCAGCAAAAGTGCTATGGATGTGCTGAAAGGAGCATCTTTTCTTTTCTTTTCTTTTCTTTTCTTTTCTTTTCTTTTCTTTTCTTTTTTCTTTTCTTTCTCTTCTCTTCTCTTCTCTTCTCTTCTCTTCTCTTCTCTTCTCTTCTCTTTTCTTCTCTTTTCTTTTCCTCTCTTTTTCTTTATTTTCTTCTT
>VZTX01010659.1:0-47500 GCA_013400915.1 Pardalotus punctatus | reverse complement strand
CTGAACACACAAGTGTAAATAACAATATCCATTATGTCAGTGCTTCATTCAATATAGCTTCATTCAAGATAACTTTTTCTCCCTTCCCAAGAGCAGGCAGCGTGATAGAAACTGAAAAGGCCATTAAAAGCCATGGTTCCAAGAACAGTGTGAATAATCTCGTAGCATCAGGTGAGCAGCCCAGAAAGGCAGCTCGTTAGGCTGCCCTACCCTGCTCCTCGTTGTGTCACAGCACCATCCACTCCTTATGCGAAGCATGGCACTCGCTCATTTCCCTTTTATTGAGTCAAAAATAAGACAGTAATTGGATTGAGGCTTTCAGGGGAGAGGGGAGGGGAAAAGGATCTTCTTAGACTCCCTAATGCCAATCTTCATGACCTGTCTGATCTCTCGGTAAATGCCACATATAGGTTAATCCTCACAAATCCTCAGTACGACCTTGTCAAATCAAACTGTTCATCAGTTTGTTCAGAGGCTACTAGATAAGAATAAACAAATGAACTCATGCTGCATGTCTCCCAGCTGTCACTTAGGAGTGCTTATAGACAAGGTCTCTTTAGTGGGCACCCTGCAGCAAAAGAACTCTGACTGGAAAATGTGAGAAATGAACAGATTACCTGCTTAACCAACACACCTGTGAGCACCCTGCATGTGAAAGATACACACACTGCACATTTCACTCTGTCTGCTCTAATCATTCTCTTTTCTCCCTGATTTTCCTAATTTTAAATAATATTTATTTTTCAAAAACATACATGCATCCATATTGAAAAGTATGGTAACAATGCTGGGGAAGTGTGTTACAAGGACTTGCCTCAGGCATCAAATTGCTCCTTTTCCATCCAACCCAATCAAAATGCAGCAGTTCCCCAGCTGCCTCCCCGGACTCTCTGCTTAGCCACTGAGCCTCTTCTGGGGCACAGGGGTCATTCCCCCCTTTAACCTCAGGCCATCAGCAGAGGTCCTGATGCCTGCTCCACCTTTGCTGCTGCCTGTGCTTGGACTGATGCCATTCATCTATTCCGTGCTGGCCTGCAGCCACCCACCAGACGGCAATGACTTTTGGATGGAGCAGGGTGATTTTGAACCAGTGACCCAAGAGGTGGAAAGTTTTGGAGCCCACTGCCTGCCCTCTGGCCCTGACAGCTGTGAACTTGCCCTTTTGAGAACACTGCTGCAGGCACTGGAAAATACACACAACATTATCAGGAGGTTTGGCTTTCTCCCACTTCTCACAACCCTCAAAACAGAGCACTGTTGTGTCACACTCCAGCTGCTCACCCAACCACAGCTTGCCATTGCATCAACACCCAAAGAGTACAGCTCGAATGTCTGCTCGTCATCTAGTCTCTCAAGCACCTCTTCAATTCCTGCCAGGCTTTCTCTTCAGGAGCTGAGGAAAGTCTACTCAAAATCTATTACCTGTCCCTCATGTCTTAGGAGAAAGTTTACTACAACACATAAATTGCTGCAGTCTACAGCTTGGGTTTGGTCTTTCTCTACCATCACCTTCTTTCATCTATGTACGATTCTACCCAACAATTCTATTGTTTCTGCAAGCCCATCCTTGTTCAGATAGTGACTACAATTTCATATGTATTTTGAAGGGGAAAATTTGTGGGTACAAATACACTGTAGAGTACTTGAAGAACCCAAAAGCCTCTGTGCACATATTTTTCCCCCTATACGTGATATCCCACTTAATCCCTAAAAAAGCACATATCCTTCTGTTGGCCTACCTTCTATGTTATTCTCTGTGGTTTGGGTTTGGGTTTTTTCCCTTTTTTCCCCTGTTGCAGAGTATGTCAGATTTCAAAGGTCTTTGCTTTCATGTACTTCGTCCTCAAGACCACGATCACAGCAGTTGGTCCGGAGGCCGAGAAGCAAAGAAGTTGTGCTCTTTTCTGAACCATGGAGGCCTCTCAGGACTCAGATGAAGACTCACTCTTTCAGGAGCTAAACAAAGAAAAACAACCCTTCTGGTCCTAGGAAACTGTCCATTGAATTTCTAAATTACGTAAGGCTTTGGCTCAAAAAGCATCTCAGCAGAGAGATAGCATGAATCAAGTAACAGGACTGCAATGAAGAGCAAACCCCTGGATGTGCCAAGAGAACAAGTGATAGAAAGAGAATAAAAAATAACCAAAACAACCCCGACAAACCACCAAAACAAACACCAACAAATCTAACACATTTGTCACCATGTTTTGTGAGGCAGTAAAACAGGCATGTGGAAAAGGCTGCAGTTTCTGCATAACTATCCCATCTGTAGACTTTTCCAACTCCATCATTAATCACTGGGTCCCTCCTCCGCAGTCCTCATAACAAACCCCCGCCGCCAAATCCCAGCGTAAATCCTGCTCCCAGCCTCGGAGTGTGAAACAGACAGTTGACTTTAGGATTATTCTTTATGTTCAGAAACTTGAATAAATCACACACCATCAGGTTTATCATTTTTTCTCCTCAGAGAAATATGAAATATTGCAGATCATCTTCAC
Organism: Pardalotus punctatus; assembly: GCA_013400915.1. NCBI lineage: Eukaryota > Metazoa > Chordata > Aves > Passeriformes > Pardalotidae > Pardalotus > Pardalotus punctatus. The sequence goes on along the minus strand of VZTX01010659.1, from coordinate 45,002 downwards.
TACATCAGTTTCTTCACAGTCTATTAGCAAGCAAGGTCTATTTTTCATATAATTTACCAAATCACTGGTCTAATTTCTCTTATTTCTTTTGGAGCAAGAAACATATACAGAGCATGTTCTCCCACACATCACCCACGACCAACTTTCCTGTCTTCCATTCCAAGGTTCCAAAAAGTCCTTGGAGTTGGCTAGCAGCTCGAGGTGGTCCAGATCTTGGGTTTCTTTACAGAAATTCGATGAAAAAGATGACTATCAGAAATAAAACTTGTCATCAAATAACTTCAGGATGTTTCAAGCTGGATGCTTGGAAAAAGACCTATCCCCACACATTTCCCAGCTCCAAAGGGCTGGCAGGTTCTGTGGTGTAAGAGAGGAACGTTTGCCAGTGGTTTTCTGAAATGAGCTGTGCCCTCACGGTCTGACTTCAGAGAGAAGGATTCCTCACACTGACTCCCTGCAAAAAAACCCCACAAATCGATGTTTTTGCCAGCAGTTTGGCAGTCTCACCAAGACCATGAGATAAACGATTACAAAAAAAAAAAAAAATTAAAAAAAATTAGTGGAAGGTAAGGTGACGTTCGTACAGTCTTTTCTTACAACAAAACCCTTGTATTAAGCACTTTCTGCCAAAGATGGATGTGATTTCCCTTGCTCAGAACAGGGCAGAGAGAAGCAGATTAAATTACAGCCAAAATAATAGGAGTCAAGAGACATAAGCCTCATCTTTTCCCATTGCAGCTCTATAAGGGGAAAAAAAATCACAAAAATCTGCTGTATGTCAACCTTTACCCCCCCCCTTTTTTTTACCCCTAAAAAATTCTGTTTCCCTGGAGAAGCAAAGAAAGAGGTTGAAAGGATTTCATACTGAGCCACTGCAATAATTGCCACAGTTTCTTCCTCCCCCCAGCTGAAGAGTGAATGGCATGAATTCAGACTTGGGCAAGGGGAAGGAAGTGACATTCACTTCTCCAGTATCTGCCTGTTGCCTGCAAGAAAGGCTGGGCTGGAGAAATGCTTTGGAAGATCTGCAGATGGAGGAAAATCTCAAATGCCATGGCTGCTGTAAGAAATGCTACTTGTTAAAAACAAATTCTTAACACCATTGCCAGGCTTGGACACTGAAATAACAAATATATATGCAAAATACAGAACCCCAAAATGTCAAAATTTTCTTCTTCATAAAGCAAAACCAAGACCCAGCTCCAAGTGTAGATGAAACAAAACTTTAATGGTAAATTGGGAATGTTTTTTCTGCCTCACTTGCATGGGCCAGACAAATGAAGCAGCTGCCAGCTCCTGGAGGGACTGATGTGCTCATGCTGATGAAGCCTTGCATCAACTGCAAAAGAAGGAACTCTTGTTTTCCTTCTCAGGGTTTCTACTGGTAATAAACTGCAAATCTCCGTTCCTTTCCTGCTGCCTTCAGCCTGATCTCCAAGGGCATTTTTGCAGGTGGATCTCGGTGGCTTTAACACCGAACCCCAGTCACGCGTGCTGGAAACCCCAGGGAGAGCATTGGCCGCTCCTGACCTCTAAATGTGCCCGGTCACGCCGGATCCGAGACTAGGGGCCCTTCTGTCCCTCTGAGGGTTTCATCCACTTCAGCAGGACGTGCCAAGGCAGCAGAGCACCACAGGAAAATAAAACACACAAGGGCAGTGCCCTGCATTAAAACATCACCGGTCCAATGACTGCTCAGGGTCAGGTGCAGTTGTAGTAACCTGAGTTATTTCTCAGGATTTTTTTTCTCATAATTTCCAATTCCCCTGAACAGTTGACTCTCAAAATCGCTTAGCAGCACAAGTCTTTTACTCCTTCTTTGCACAGGAACAACCACACTATAACATAAAACATTTATTCCAGAGTCAAACATGTATTCAAAACATTAGCTCCAGCAAAAGAAACAATCAGACACGAGAGCTTTCTGTTCCATTCCCAACAGAACACTTAGTAAGAAGAGAATGACTTTATCAACAAGCAGTAAAAACCTTAGTTTCCCATGTCTGAAAGAGATTTCATTAAATGCTTCCCTTGACTAGGTGCAGATCATTATATTTCTCATAGACTGTAAGCAATGTGAGCTGTGTCTGCACCACGAGGCCTGAGCCCTGACTGACAGCTCTCGGAATTACAATAAATACTGCAGGAACACAAGCAGTGCTTTCCTAGGAGCCCACTGCCAAACAGAGAGCTGCTGTGCAGAGAAACAAACCAGAACAAAAAATAAACCTGGGAAAGCTCCATTTAATGCTGTTTCTCAGATGAGAAAGAGACTCCTCAGGCAAAGCCACTTCCCATTTCCCATCCCTGCAGGATTGGGCTGTGACCCCAGGACACGTTCCCAGTCCCCAGCCACAGCATCTGAGGTTTCTCACCTTCCCAGCTCCTGCCAGCCCGCCAAGGATGCAGAACAGGAGGTCCCTGTCCAACCCTGAGGAAGCTGAGCCTCCCTGGGCTGCCAGCCCAGCCACTCCTGTTCCACACCCCTGCCAAACCCCTCCTCGCAGCGGGAATCGGGAGCTGCCCGAAATGTCTCCAAGGGCTCCGCTGCATTATCCACGCACTGACTCCCTGGCAGTGATAAAGGCCACAGGGATGGTGAAAAAAACTAATTCACAGCCTGAGAAGGATTAATCTTGCTACCGTAAAATGCCTTGGCTCCAGTGAGGGTTAGTCAGTTGTGGGACGGACACAAGCCTGAATTAAACCAAGTTCATGCAGAAATTATGCTCTTCTTGCAAAGACAGAAGGGGGCAAATAACTGTTAAACGACATTCTTTGCTACATTTTTTACTGATAAATCAGTGATACCCTGAGAGGTGTGGGGGTGGTACTTTACTCTTCCTACTCCATTTCCTTCCACACTCAAAACTGCTCAGACAGTCCCGACTCAGGCAAGGAAACTGCACCATTCTGGGTAAGCAAAGCAAACCCACCTCCAACTCCAGCACTAATGAAAAGTGTCAAGATGCAATCTTTTCCAGCCCAATGGTATTTGTCCCTTGCAGATGAGTTAGTCACTACTAGCTAGGACCACTTCCTGCCACAACCACAGCACGGCTGTGTCACCACAGCTCCCTCCCGGACCCAAAAGCTGCAGCTTTTACATGAAAAACACTCAGTGTTTTTGATGCCCCGTGGATCAGGGGGCATCACCCAGCACAGGAGTGGGACTCGAACACAATGGACACCATTCCCACCAGGAGCTTCCAGCTCACAGCCATGCAGCACACAGGGGAACCCAAATTTGCACTCAGTTTGCAGGAAAGGTTTGTGAAACAGCAAAAAGCAACCTGCAAACATCTGTTCAATTCCCAATTTCTTTACAGCCCTTTGTAAGCAGCGCATCCCTCGGAAAGGAGCGTGGGTATTACAGGTACAAGGCAGTGCTAGCGGGGAGGGACCAGCAGGACACCTGCATGAGCAGGCTGGAGTCTCTCCGTGGAGTTTTCCAGGCCCCCAGAATCAGAGCAGCAGAAGGAAATGCAGACACAGCACTACAGCTGCAGCACTTTGTGTTTTAGCCCCCTTTTTTTCACTCCTTAAGGCATGTTTAAACACTATCTGTGAATCAACACTGGTAAAAGTTGTATGTGTGCATGAAGGAAAAGCTTGTTCCCTTTCTTTGATGCCAGCCAACAGCTCCCAAACACTCCACAGACACTCACATCTTCGGAGAAAGGAAAGCAAATGGAAAATAGCTCCATACTAAAATACAGGCAGCGATCACTCAGAGGCTCTTAATGCTGCAGCTCTGATTGCCCTTCCACGCCAGCAGAGACAAAGGAATGCAATTTGACTGTGCATTCCTAAGAGGAAATTATATCCCCCTCTCTCTCTTTCTTAAGCATTTGCAGTTTTTCAGAAAATGACATCAACAGTATAAATCACCTGGGCCTAATACAATGGACAAAGTCAGAGTAATCAATTCTTATTTATTAATCAGCCTCTATCATGATGTTCCATAATCATTATACCCCAGTTTGGACACAATAATAATGAAGCTAACAGAACTAATGCAATTTGTGGTGAATAAGATCTTGGCAGGCAGTGGCAATAACATTGCTTGATAACAATACAGTGAGGCAAAGAGGCCTTCGTTGTAAGAAAAGACATTAAAATAGACAAAAACACACCAAGGAAAGGAGGTTTTAGATGTACATATTGTCAAGTTGGTACTAAAAAAAAAAAGAAAAAAGAAGATAATAATGTTAGAGACCAATCTGCATCATCAGAAATGAAGGGCTTAGGGTTATATAAAATCACAGACACAGTAACAGCATTTGAACATCCTCACAGAATCTAAATACAGAGCGAGGTTACAAGAGTCAGATGAAGGAAAAAATGAGCATTTCTCTTGGAAGAAAATTCTTTTAATTACGAAAAGTAGTCTGCCTGGGATGGTGCCATGGAAAGCCTGCAAATCCCAGTTATTTGTGCGCACCAAAACCAAGAGCCACCCCCTAAACTCTTGGCTACTTCGTTTGCCTCGCCTGTGTGAATAGAAGAGCTTAAAAAAATGGACCAGTGAGAAAACCACAAAGCAAGGAATGGTGCTTAGATCCTTGGAAGCAAAGTCTGCTGCAAATGCCACATTGCTGGGGGTGCTTTTAGTTCTCAAAAACATCCTTGTTCCAATGATCAGAGGAATTTCTGGGTGAGAGGGATCACTGCACCACAGAAGGCACAGTTCAAAGGGACAGCAAGCCACACAGAACAATTCTGTGGCAATATGACCCCTTGAAATGCTCAGAGCAGTGGAGCCCTGCACCTTAAAAATCTCAACTACTAAAAAAGACAGGCTGGAAAAAAAAGGAAAAGAAAGAAAAAAAACTTGTTTATAATAAAGACTACATTCTGTAGCAATTTCCTAGATTCCTGGGGTTAGAAATCTAGATTGCCAATGGATAAGTGAGCCTTAAAATCACATCCCTGCTGACAAAAATTCATTTCTTATAACCGTCTCCATTTACCGGAATGTTGAATCTTTCCCATGGGGAAGGAACAAATGAAAATGTTATTTCTCTGCTCATGAACTCATACCTTTCTGTCTGCTTTTCACTGTTGGCAATTTCATTCTCTTCCAAATTTGACTAAAGCCCATGACCTGGGGGAAATAATGTCTATATAATAATCTTCTGAAACTCTAATTCTGAGTCATGTTTTTTTGGATGTTGCCTCACACTTTATGAAAATTGCACTGAGCTATGAAATGTAAGTGATGTGATGTCTCTGCCTTAACATAATAATTTTGTCTGGTGACCATGTTAATAATAATAATAATAATAATAATAATAATAGTCTCCTTTGAAAGCAACAATAAAATAAAATTAGAAAAAAATCCAATCCATGCCCAATGGCAAAAAGGATCTTGTGGCACCCCATTCCATAGGTTTCTTTTCACTGCCCCGTGGAAAGAACTAGTCACAACTGGAAGCAAATTAATGGTGCGAGAGAGGAAAGCAGAAACATCCTGACACTGTGGCTGAGCAGCTTAATAGCCCTAAAGCTGCCCTGGCTGTGCTTGGGGGGACCCCGTAAATCCTGGCCCTCTGCTCCTTCCTGGGGCCCTGGCCTGGCTGAACCCCACGTCTGCATGTGGGGAGAAAGCACAGACACCTCCAGAAAGCAGAATTATTGGCTGGGGCCTCTCGAGCAGCTTGCTGAGCAGACTCAGCAGTGGGGATGTTTGCAGTTGATCAACTCTTCCCCCAAAAGCAGAAATAACTTCAGTGTCTGTTTATTGGCTCCACAGCCACACACTGGCTGCATCCCTGCCCAGCTCTGTAAATCTACCCAAACAAAGCTGTACATTACCAGATGTTTATTTTATTTTTTTTTATCCACACTGACCCATAAAATCTGCAATATAGTAGATCAAATGGTAGAAATCATTAAAAACTTGCTCTGAACAAAATTGGTACTGCCATATGTTTTGGGCCTTCCTCCATGTGAAGCTCCACTTAGCTCCACAGGTATAAATCTAGAAAAACCCCATTTTGAGCCACAGCTATTTCACATCTGCAGAGGTGCAGCCTTATGGGTGTTGGTATTTGGTCTCTGATATTTCTGGGATGAACTATATATATATATATATATATATATATATATACACACACACATATATATATATATGTTCATTTATTTATTCTTTTATATATGTGTATATTATACATCCAACTGAGAAATGCAAAACAAATGAGGAATGTTTTACTGGTTGGAAAAGAAAAGCCTGGCAATGACAACCCGAGAAATTTTCACCTGATATACCCAAGCATCAGATTTGCAGTGACCCAAAGCCCACAGCGATGTATGTTTGCTGCCAGGCAAATACCCCGTGAGTAAGATTTTTACAGTGCATCCTAAATCTGCAAATTGGTAGCCATAAAGTGCATCTTGGATCATGAAGAAGAGGAGGAAGTGAGAACCCAGACCTTCAACAGCAAACAACTTATTCTGGCATCACGTGAAAATCCTTTTTGTCACTCTGCCACCATCTGCAAACCCAATCTGCGAGAGGCACATCCTCCCCGAGAGCTCGGACCCGCACAGCCGGGGTCCCCCCTGCCCTCCAGGCTTTGGGGGTGCCCTTTTCTCGGGCTGTTTTCAGTGACATCGAGCCCTGGACGCGGCTGTGCTCTGTATCCTCAGTCCCAGCGCACAAGGAGCGCTGGCCATGGGTGTGTGAATTCTGCCCAGGTACCTGCAGTGGGGTCTCTGGGGACACAAAAAGCGGGAGGAAGGCGATTTAATGCACGAGGATGCTCATCCATGGTCTGTGCCATGCTAGCACCGGGTTCAAGGGTAGCTCTGGGAGCCTCATCCCAAGCCCCTGAAGGGACACAAGCACCGCCACTGAGTGAGGCACACCTGGGGACAGCACAGCTCAGCCCAAGGAGCTGCACTCATGGATGAGTTTTTATGGATTTGTGCGGCTTTCCATCAGGCCTGGCATGAGAAACAGCTTCTCAGTTTTAAACCAACCATTTCTTCCATTGGCCTTCCACATACAAGAACTTTAATTCAGGTATTCTTCCTAAAGCACCTTTAGATCCTTGGATGAAATCCCTCTGAGAAGTACACACTCTTAATTTGTTGTTGTTGTTGTTGTTAATGGTGGTGCTGTAATGAATTTTTTCAAAAAAACTTTACAACTTCCTTACATGACAATGGTAAAAGGTTCATTTTAAATAATCAAGAAAGAAATAATTTCCATTAGATAAAGCAGTCAATAGCATCAGAAATGTGGCTGCAATTACTTGTTGCACTTTACAATGAAATCCTTGTAGTATAATAACCACAAGATGATGAAACACATTTTGTCTCCATTTCACATGACTGACCCCAATTTTGCCAAGGACATCTGAACACATTTAACATACTGAAATCTTCCATTAGGATAATGAAAATACACATTATTGAATTCTGTATTTGCTTTATAGTGCTACAAATAGCAAATTCAATCTTTCTTACTTTTGGTAGCGACTACACCTGCATAATTGTTCACATTTCTCAGAGGCGGAAATAAGCTACAAAATGAAGAAAGAGGAAGATGTTGACCCCACGATCCATTATACAGCACTTAGGTGATTTTTATTTGCTGTACGTGTTTAGTAAAAGGATTGTGTCTAAGCTAGCAACCTACAAAAGAGATACAACAACCCTGCACAGGCTGTACTAAACCAACCAAACCAACAAGAGGTGCTGGAGCGCTCCCTGGGAAGGCAGAAAGTGCCAGAGTTCATCGCCACGGGGTAAAATTCAGCTTTGCTTCAAGGTACAAATATCTCGCTTTAAAATTACTGTGCCGTGGCTGAGCCCAGTTTGGAAACACATGGTCAGCCTTTTGCTATCCCTTTTTAAGAGGGGAAATTTCAGCCACAGAAAGCCCCCATCAAAGTGGGCCACAGCTTTTACCTGTTCAGTGCAGGTGACTCCTACCTTCTCTTTGCTGCCAGGTCTGTCTCTGCTTGCATACAACAATTTGCTTTAGATCGAGATATTTTCATCTCTTTTCTTATGCACAGATCTCAAATCACTGAAATTGAAGCCCCACAACTGAGATGCCCAAGGCAACACTGCGAATTGATTTATATCAGAGAAGAAGAAAAATCCAGTCCTTTAGGCTTCTGACTGAGTACAGCAAAGATTTAGACTTTAGATTTAGACTACCGGATATAATAAACACTCCTGCCTCTTTTTTAAGCCAGTGGCTCATTATTTTCTTTTCATTAGCTTTAAACTTCACTGCAATGCTATGATTGTGAGTTATACTTGCAAAGTCCCTGAAGTTTCACTTGGCTTCTCTTTCAGTGGTTGGTGCTCAGATCCCAGGAGAAATGGAGTAAACCAGCCAGTCCTCACCCCACTCCTCTCCAGGAGCAGTGCTCCAGGTGTAGTCACTTCTTATTCAAAAATAAGAATCCAGTCATGGATCACATCTTTCATCTGTGGAGCTCTGCTCAATGCAATCTGCTGAGACATTTACAGGTTATATACTCTACAGTCATTGCTCAAAACAATGTAGTAAGTCTGGATGGCAATGAAATTTGGATCATTAATGTCAACTCCCCTCAACCAAAGAGTGTCTCAGTTCCCATGTCTCCCCACCATAATTTCAGAACCTCAAACAATGATTGCTCTGTGAATAGGAGGGATTTAATCTCAGACCATTTTGAAGTCTGCTTCACACACAGAAAGCTCCAATGTCAAAAATGACAACACAAGTCAACAGGGAAGACATTCCACACTCTGACTGCAATCCCAGCACCTTTCTGCTGTACTTGGCTGAAAGATGGGTATGAACCAACAGTGAAATTCACAGGCCAAAGAGGAAGTCTGAGTCCCCAAAATTCCAGAAATATATTCTGTAAATTGCTACCCCAGGTCTGCAGTGTAACCAGGCTGGAGTTGATATTCAAAGATGCTGCAGCCTCTGGGCTCCAGGCACTTCCATTCCAGCCCCATTTCCTTTCGACCAGCTGGGGCTCATTCTGAGCAAGCACCAGCCATGCACAAGGACCTATGAGGCTCTGGGGTCAGCAGGGACCAGTGAGGCAGCAGGGATCACCAGTGTGCCCCGAAGGGGTGGCACAAGCCACGTCTTTCCTGTGGCAGCTGGAGGCACAGCTTGCTAAAAACACTTTGCATTCAGGGTACCCTTACAACAAGAGGTTCTAGAGGCTGCTCTACTTCAGAGCCACTTTTTCTGCCCAGTGCAATAAAAAGATGGAGAGGAGAACAATGTCCTGCTAATGACTGACAGCCTCCCCCCGAGATCACAGAGTCACTGCTGTTTATTGCACTGCCTGGCTTTGGCCTTGTGCAACCACATGGCCGCACATCAGCATCAGGGAGGCTGAAAAACAAGGGCTTCCTCTCAGAGTCTGATGTTTTACAGTTATCACAGACAAATGTGCAATTGCCAACATCTAAGCATAAAGCATTGGAGACCTTGGAAAGCAAATTGCCTTCATTTGTGCTTCTGCGTGTTTTGAATCCCATGATCTGATCTCTAACTGTTACTGCTGCGACAGTCTGGAAGATCTATTAAAACTTGCAGACTCTGGTTTTCTGGCTTTCATCAGAATGCCAAATTTACCTCCATCCACTTCATCTGAAGGAAGCTGAGTTACAACAGTGATACATTTGGAGAAGATGCTCTCGAGGCAAAAACCTGTTCCATAAAACACAGAATCTGAGCTGCGACTGAAATGCTGGCTGGATTTCCAAAACCATTCAAGTTAAATTGAATGGTTAAAGAATAATTTCCACTAAGGAAATTCAAGTTAGAATGGTTCTTTAGCAGCCATTTTGACTGACAAGAGATGGATTCTCCGTGCCATTACATTGCTTTTACTCCAGTGCAGTTCTATCTATTTCAGTGTTTACTAATTCCAGTTCAAGGGAGATGATCAAAATTAGAGTCAATTGAGTCTGATATAAAGAAGTTCTCAGATTTCTCCACTCCATTAACATCAATTTCTGCACTCCATTAACAACAGCTTTATTCTGGTGTAACTGCATTGATTTCAAAAGAGTTACACCATCCTGATGTCGGTGTTAAAGAAACAGAAAATCAGACCCTATTTCTTTAACAGTTTTATTATTCTGAAAAATATTACTTCCCTCAGACCATTAGTGCAAAAAAAACACACAAATATTCTTGTAAAATGTAATAGCTGAGCAATCTAGCAGACAAGAACTGTATTTAGGTTCTGACCCAAAGGCTGCTGAAGTCAGTGACTTTTGCACCAGACCCTGTGCTCCCTCTTTAACCAAAGTTAGCACACCCAGCACCAAGGATGCTGCAGTCGCCAGCAGCCCTGCCCTGCAGTGCTAAATGGACTGACCCTTGAACCCCAGCTGCTGAAAAGAATTGACCTGAGCCACGTCAGCCACTTCCACTGTTGTCCATTTTACACCAAGGCAGCAGTTCCCACACAAATGGGATTCCAAGAGGAGGAACCCCCGGCCCAAAGCCCTGGCAGAGAGTGAGGTTGGATGTGTGTGTGTGCACAGACACACTTTCATGCAGACACATAAATATCAACTCCGTGTGCCACAGAGGATGATCTGCTCTATTAACTGCGAGTCACCGAGAATTATCTGTGCTGAGATCCAACAAAGAATGTGCATTGACTTCAATATGCTCTAAATCAGGCCTAAAATAAAGAGATTGGTGCGACTGAAGTACAATAGCCTCTTAAATATTTCAAAAGCTACAGTTTAGCAGAATGAAAATGTGCCATAGCAGCACTGTTCCTAGAAAACACACACACCAGTCTATGCACATGGCAGTGAATAAACAGCTGACATTCTCTGCATTTACTCTGAAGCAATTGCTTAAATAAAAAAAAATTGTCTGTGACATAAATAATCCAGTAGGTTAAATTCCCAGAAGTGTCAGCTTTTGTATTATTGATGTCTAATATTTTAAAATAAAATCAAGTACGATTAATCTTCTTGTATTACTATAACGAGTGGAAAGAAATCACTGGCAGAATGCATTAGTGGTTATCAAAAACAATCAACTGCATTTTCCACATTCAACTGAAATGAGTGGATGATACTAGTGGAAAGATTAAATGGAAAACTGATCATAGGATATGGAAGCCTCTCTCTGTTTTAAATGGAAATACATATGAAAATGTCATTACAACTGTGCTGCTAAGTATGCAGTACTGAGGTTGCTGAACCAAAATACATTGGTATTGAAATGCCTGAAAAAAATATAATAACCTTGAAATGGGTTTGATGGTTCACTTTGAGCTCTAGTTCTACCAAATCTTAAAAACAAATCATAATAACCTAACAGAATACTGTGATTCTACCCATTCCCATTGGGTCTAATGTAGTCTATATTCTGAGTAAGTCAGTGGCCCTTCAGTGTTAATTAGGGTGTACAGGGCCCATGTAATGAAAATAAACTCATATGACAATCACCAGGAGATGGTTCTCAATCAAACACTGCCACAGAACTCAGACAGTGCTTTGTTTCTGAGGTCAGAGGATGTTTTTCAGAGAACCTGACTATGCACAGCTTTACCCACACCAGCTTAATTCACAATCACACAGAAATGCAAACCAGTTTAGGCACTACAGATAAAATAACAATGCACAAAATTTACCAGCTCTGCATATGGAAGTACAGGTCTGTCAAGACTGTACAAATACCCACCCAGTAGGTGGGTATTTATTTATCCTTTCCCAGTAGGAAAAAAAAAAAAGTTTTAAATCAGAATAAATGCTTAATTCACATGGAAATGTAAAATCCATGGGATTAGATTCAGCAGTATTATATCAGAAATGCTAAAGTTGTGTTTCAGTATTGATTAATGCCAGCAAGGCTTGAATTTGCATGTAATTTACAATCACTTCCTTCAACAAATGTCTTCATTTAGTATTATTATGAGTTTGGCATGACAAGATTATTACAAATCACTCTCTATCAGGAAGACTCACCAAGAAACCCACCATTTATTTGGAAATATTGCAACAGCCATGATTGGGTGAGAAGGTATAAACATGGTTTATGTGTAGGGTGCTGCACATTACTCAAGCGCACTCGTGTCACATGCAGATTAGGAAAATTATTAGTTCTGTTGTGATGGCGTTCACAATATGCTGCACCAAGCACAAGGAAGATGTAGTCCCTCGTGTCTGGGGACCCCAGCTGGAGCTGCTGCTCTGGGGCTGGGCAGAGCTGAAGGCAGGCGAGCCCCAGAGCGCAGGGAGGGCAGCAGCAGCGCAGAGCCAGCCAGCCCTGCAAACAGCATCAAAGAGCACCAGGCAGGCTGGCAAGGACAGCGCCAGGAGCTCTGCTTTGCACAGTGATGGATTAAAATCAGATGGCCAGAGCAGTTACCATCCCCTAGCCCATCTCGCCCATCCCCTGGTGGCATTTGTCCTCCCGCTGCAGCGGACACAGCGACACAGCTCATGAAGCAGCTTCTGGAGCGCTCAGCTGTTCAGCTCGGAGTATTCTGTCTCCAATTCCAGTTTAACTTAATGTGCTTTAGCAGCCACTGGTTCACCTGCCTTACAGAGGAGTAATCTCCATCACAGGGGCAGGACAGACAGCTCGAGGGCTATAACCTCTTCAGCTGCTTTTGCCTTTAATTTGCCACAGCTTGCAAGTCAGGGACCTCAGGCAGGACCTAAGTCATAGGGCTGGATTTCAACAGAGCACTTAGGACCAGTGAAATCTGCGGAACAAGCGGTGATTAAAGTCAGGCAGGTGCCTAAATGCTCAGCTGGACTGAGATCATTTAACCTGGACCAAGACTCTGAACTTGCCTGGACAGTTCAGTTGACAAAATTCATCCATCAGATGAATGCAGTGCCTGTCCCAGCTTGTGTGTTAATTATTAACACTGACTTGGGTCATTTTACATCCTTATATGAAAGTGTTGCTCTGAATGAAAAGCTTTAACAACCAATATCACGAAGAACACCCATTTCCACTGAACAGGCCAGGACTGTAAATGCAACATAAAGCGGGAGAGAACGTACAATTCTTCCAGCCTTTATCATTCACACTGAATTTGCAAAGTGCAGATCACGGCAGACACTGAAACATTTTCTCGTTTTGAAAGAAGTCCAGGCAAGCACCACATGCTGTGAAATATTATCTTATGGGAGTTGTTTTGATAAAAACAAATGGTGAATCCTAAAGATTAATGCTTCATATGATGTACTCAGGTTATTAATCCCACCTTCTTCTTTCCACCAGCCCTGGTAGTGAGTGTTTTCTGGAAAACTGCATGGAGCCAGATGGTTAACTATTGGAAATCTATACTAAAAAGATTAATGCTACCCCATGACAGGGATCAGTCATTTGTAGAGATTTCCTAATACAAACGGTGCCATTTGTTTATTCAGACTGGCTGGATGAGCCATACTCTGAGGAGAGCCTAATTAGTTCTCAAAGATTTTCAAAACATCGGGGCCCAGCTGCTGAGCTGCAGTTCCACATCTGAAGGGAAATTACAGGCGTAAAGAGGTATCCAAGAAAAGCAACACCCAGGCAGGCAGGTGAGAGCGACCGCTCTTCAGGCTGCCTCTGAGCCGCTCATTCTGACACGGGCTGGGGGAAATTCAGGGGTCCTGGTGAGTTCATATTTACAAGTGGCCACTGGAAAGACTCCAGTGCCAGTCAAAGAGATGAAATATCGCAGTGCTGGGTGCCTTTAGTCTTTAGATAGAAGAGCTGGGCACAGGCGCAGTCTGAACGCCCACCTACCCCCCTCAGTCTCAACACAGCCCACTCGAAGGCACAGCGACACATTCCTACCACCTTCACATCCTGCTTTTCTGTGTAAACTAAACATTCTGCGAGGGAGACGGGCAGGAAAGAAACAGGCGCGTTTTACACGACAATTTCAAAGTGTGAACAGTACTTACTAGATTTCACAGTAGCCCTTCTTCCAGATGGATAAAAGAACCAATATGTGCAAGGCCACTGCAATTTCCAAAGCACTCAGATTAAACCCCCTGCATTCAGGGGAGCAGTGAAGCACATGCTTTAAAGTGAAGCACACACTTAAATCCCATTGACTTCAGTTATGCGTGTGTGCTTACACGCTCTCCTGAATAAAATAGATGTAAGCATGTGTTTAAACTTGAACCTCTGCTTTGTTGAGATGAGACTGTGAAGAGGAGAGTGAAATTTAAACTGATGTGAGAAAGGGTGCTTTTATCTCCAAGCAACAAGGCCTTTCCATCAGCAGAGAACAGAGCCAGGTGGTTTTTGGGGGAAAAGATCTACATACAAGCACTTTTATTTTCCTTCAAAGGGACATAAAGAGTAAAAAAAAAGCAAAAGAAAACCATTAAAATGGAATGTTTTTACATAAACTATCCAAATGCTCAGTTCATCAGGATGAGAACACTGACAGCGCTGAGGCTGAGGCCAGGACAGATGTTGAGGTACAAACAGCTGTTGCAGCTGAAGCCATTGCAAGCTCCCCGCTGGCTGTTATTGCTCCCCCACGGAAGGTGCCACATGTGCCCTGCAGCCAGCAGAAGGGATCTGTGCATGCACCTTCCTCCACCACCAGCAAACTCAACCACATCGGCTTCAAAGACCAAAATGAACTCGAGTTGGGGTTAAATCTGTTCAGTGTTGTGTGGGGAGGGAGGTGCAGGAGCACTCCCAGCATTGGCACAAGATTTCAGACAGTGAGAGCAACTACAGCTGCTGTGGCCTCAAGATTCACAAGCATGTTCCATACTTTAGAGGGATATATCAGGATTTCTTTCAAAAAGTAGCACTTGACAGAGAGGACCCATTCAGAAAATGGCGTGTCTCAAGAATTACAACCATTTGGATAATTTTTTTTTTGGTGTAAAAAAGGTCAGCTATAATGGGCCAAGCTCAAAAAACAAATTGAAGAGCACATGAAAACATCAGTTTTGTTGTGTATGAACTTGGAGAGCAAAACAAGCAAAAACCCCAAACAACAATTAAAAAAAAAAAAAAAAAAAAAAAGGCAGTTACGCAGGAAAATACAATTTGTGAAGAATGTCACATGTGTAGTGACTGTCTCATTCCTCACAGAATCACACAGGCCAGGGCACCAGCTGCGGTGAGCTGGCACAGCCAGTGCAGCCAGTGGAGCTACACTGGGAACTGGTATCTCTGCTGCTTGACCTGGACACTTTTCCTTTTGAATCCTGGGCCTTTTCACAACCACAAACACACTGATGGCTACAGACAGCAACTGGGAGCTGGATTCTGATTTAGAAGACCATATAGTTATTTACAAGTAGTATTTTTGCACTATATTCTTTTCTCTCTAATGGTTTTGGGGTTTTTTCCCATCTCAAAACTTCACAGATAATTTCACTTAAGAGCTTTTTTAGACAAGGACTGTGGATATATAGAAATTAATGAAAGGACCAGAGATTCTGCCATAGTACTAAAATCAAAATAATTTTGGACTACACAGAAATTTAAACCCAAATGTTTTACACATCACCCCAAGAAAACCCTCCCCTTTGTTCCTGTATCACTTACTCCATATGTGTCTATTCATTATGCAGGAAAGTATTTTCTCCTAATGTACATGCAAAATCTCCATGAAACAAAGTAGGATTAACTACACTTAAATCAAGTCACCTTAATTTGGAGAAGTGAGAGCTTTAAAAACAGGTATTTATTAAGAAGGTGAATTTCTAAGTAGTATCCTCCATGGTGGTATAAATATCCAACATAGACTTAATCAAGAACACATCTTGGAGGAAATATTAAAGCAGCATATGATTTGATACCAATGAGAAAAAGCAATCAAAGCAGAACATGGCAATAAATTAATAGAAAAAGTTATCTATCCAAACCAGACTAAAAGTAATTTTGTAAGCCAGCAGTAAAAAGTTGAATAAACACTAATTTAATCTATTTTAGATGCGGCAGTCAATAGATGAAATACTTTACCGCTCTCTGGCTATGTGAACACAGTCAACTGATGCATTAATTGAAAAGAAGGAAAAAACAGAGACCCTGTGGAAGCAGGAGCACAGAAACACGGGAGAGACACAGAGCTGCTGTGCCAGGGAAGCTGTTTTGTCAAGCACAGCTGCAACCCAGAGTTTTGATGCAATGACCCTGCAGATAATGGTTGTGACCTGTTTCCACCATCCTGCCTTTCCATGCGCTTTTGGGCAGCACAATCATCCTTTTATAGGGAACAAGCATTTCCGATTCCTCTGGGGTGTGCAGAGAAAGGGAACAATTAGCTCCTCCAGAGGAGCGTCCTGTATCATAAACAACAAATTTCCTGGTGCTGTGGAATGAGGAAGAAATGGATGGGAGAAACAGAAGAGTGGAATTTCGTGGGATTGCCACTTCTCAAAGCCCTGTATTCCAATTGTTCCCATACATATTCATTGCCAGCATCAGGCAGAGGCCCCTAGAGAGGACCTGGAGAAGTTTTAGGAAACCAGGCTACGAACAGCCAAAGCCTGCTATGATTTATTTCCTAGCTGACATTATTTATGCAAGTGAGCATGTGACAGCCTGAGTATCCCACAGCTCTCCCCTGAAGTTCTCTTTATCTTTCCAAACAAGCTGCAGCAAACTCACCTTCAGCTGAACATCCCAGGTGATGTTTTCAAGAAATAATAAAGAAGCTTTAGTTATTATCACTCCAGGCATTTGTACTGCAGATAGGCAAGGAAAAGGACTTTATAACTGAGCTGAGAGATGAATGAAGAGCAAATTCAAAGCAGTTTAATGACACTCAGACAATGATAGCAAAGCAGAGGAAAGAAGAAAGAAACACTGGGAACTGAACTGCCAAGATGAAAGCAAGAAGTAATCAATGGCTAATGATGATACAACCAACAAAATTAAACCTAAGCTTTGACTCTGAAAGGCTCCTAAGCAAGTGAGCTCCTAAGCCTAAAGCCAGGCACAAACTTGATAAAACTGTCAGCAGGTTAACTCACCAACAAGCCTTCTTCAAATCCTCCTTTTAAATAAATGAATGTAGACATTAGAACATGGTTTTCTAGTTAAATACAACAAAATTTCTACTGGTTCAATGAGAACAAAGTCCCTTGAACCGATGAAGAACTCTCTAAGAAAGAATATGGTGCTCAGAAGGCTATCAAGTGGCCTCTTGCTATGAATCCATAATGATGTTGACCTTTTATTTACTGTTTCTATACCACAGGCAATTTAAGTAAGCAAGATGTACTTAGTAAACCAAAACCATAAAAATATCTGCAAAATGCTGGGAAACACTGGGCAAATGAAGGGCACTAGGGATGAATGAGGAAGGTTATTAAGAAACAGAGTGGGAATCACAAGAAAGTGTGTTCTTTTTCTCCCCCAGGGTCAAGGAGTGCTTCTACCACTGCAGTGTAAATGCAGTGTCACACCAGGTGTCATTGCATTAATACATCAGAGAGCCAAGGAAGGCACTCTGCATTTGCAGGCTTTTTTTTTTTTTTTTTTCCCTAACAACATTAAATTTGCATTAGCTTGGATGGGGAAAAAGGATGGCATATAAAGGGAGAGAGGGCTGAATTAATATTCATAAGCAACATACTGGAAGAATGCAGAAGGGGTGATTTGAGGGAGCTTGGAAAGAGAAAGGAGAGACAGACATTAGCGCTAGAGACCTCCTGTGTCACACGCTCTGCTCTCAGGCAAGAACTGCAATGTCTCTTCCCCATCCACACTAAATATTGCCTGCTCTGAACAGCTTTTGGATTCCCCACTCCAGGGCACTCCGGGGAGGAAACAGTTTTGGCTGAAGTTGGGCAGGAGCAGGTGGCACTCACCAGCTGTAAGTAATTTTGCTCTTGTTGGCACCGCAGCGGTTCTTGGACTTCTCACAGTTTGTGTTCAGCGGGAAGGGGGAGTGGGGAGGGAGCAAACAAGTCCTCAGTGGTGTTTAACAGCATCCCAGGCTCCAGGGCTGCCTCTTCCAAGCTGGCAGCTGGAGGCAGGCAGCAGAAGCCCGGAGCTTGCAGAGGCGCTGCAGGGATGTGCCAGCGCGGGCTCGGTGTGCCGGAGCTGCCGTCAGCCCTGGCACAGCTGCGCTCCGAGGTGGAAACAGCCCCGCGAGCCAGATGTGGATGTGGCAGGGAGGCAGGAAGGGAGGAGAGGAGCAGGACTCATCACCAGGTGGGACAGATCTCCCTGCAGATGGACTGTCGAGCGTCAGAGCCTTGCAGAGAGCCCCAACACATGTTCCTCTTCCCAGCATCCGTGCTGCCGAATCTCCAACCTCTGCGTGTGCACAGCTACAGAAACAGGGGATGCAGCTGGAAAATTTCTGGGGCTACTGCTGCTGTGCAAAAGTACAATAGTACAAATACTTCAATTATTAATGTCATATTTCACCAAAGAAAAGAAAGCAGAACCTGGCTACCTTAAGTGTGGCAATGCCATCAGACTGTTTGTCTAGAATTAATTACTTCCATCTTCAGAAGCCAGCTGAGAAAACAAAAGCATGGAAGCAGGAGAAGAGGCAGCAGGTCTCCTCCCCTCTCCATTCTTCATCACAACAGAGGGAAGTTGAACTTCCGTGACCATCTCTAGTGGAAGAATTTTTTTAAGTGCTTTAAAAATCTTAAATCCCTCTCTTTTCTTTCAGCTGTGCACAATGAAACCCCTTACATCTGGAGTCAGAAAAGATTCCTTAAAACTGCAACACATTCCTCTTGCATTCACTGATCTACCCCAGTCCTGCACTTGGTTTGAAAGGTTCCTTTCATTCCCAAATGGCACAGGTGTCATCATGTGCTGTAGTGATGCCACTCCAAACATGAACTTCACTCTGAACCGGCCTGGCAGATGCACCTAGCAGAACAGTTATTTTTTCCCCTCCAAGCTCACCTTTTGTCACCATCCCTGACAGACAAGTCCTCCTTGGCAAAGATTAGCAATTCATAATGAAGTTATCTCCTGATCTTTTATTTTAACTGGTATCTGTTCTGCCGTTTAACAGCAACCTCTTTTCATCTGCTAAGGTGGAACAATTAGTCAAAGCTATTAATATAATGAAGCTCTATTACAGTAATAGCTAGAACTCTGTTTGCCCAGTACTCCACAAACACACAGGTAGGCACTCTGTGATGAAGGGTGCTGTTAAATAGGCCACTAAATAAAATGAACAGCTAAAACATTCATAACAAATACTCACAGAAACAACCTTCTTTTCATTCACAGGCAACTGAGTTTCACAGTTTTTTTCCTATAAATTCTTTTACAGTGATGCTACACAATATGGCCACGTCCACTGCTGTTATATGCCAGCCCTGAGTTTGTCCCAAAAGCAGGGCCAGGAGAGATGTGCAGGGACAGCCTGCAGCAGGGGTGAGTGCAGCGGGCACAGCTCTGCTCCTCTCGGGGCACGGCACCCCTCAATCCATCGCCCTGCTGGGCTGAGGGGTGCGTGTGGCACCCCCAGCCCTCCCTGGGAGGGAGAGTTCACAGCATCAAGGGAGATGAGATTTCAGGGGGTGAATAAGCTACTTCAGCTGAATGCACATTAACCCTCAGGTGGAGCAGAGACGAAAATATTTACCCTGATTTTTTCTTTTTTAAAACAGATTTACCATTGCTAAAGGAAAGGCCATCAAAAACCTTGACTTCTTAATGGTCTGAGAACAGCAATAACCTAATAATCATTTTCATATAGACACAGTACTCCCAAATATTTCTAATGAACCATTACAGCATGCATTGCAACTTTACAAGCCTTCATTTAATTACTTCCACTGAAACAAACACACAAATCTTCCAGCTCGGCGCTGCCACACGCACAGACTCTCTGAGCACCAAGCCCTCAGCAACCTTCCTCTGATGGACATTTTTTTTCCAGGAAATGACACAGAGACATAGGTAAAAGGTGATTTAGATAGACTGCTGTGTCACAAATTGTCAGGATCTGATTTAAAGACCTTGCCTTTGTCAAGAAAGACAGTTGGGTGTCTGCTTTAAAGAAGTACTGGGAATATTTTCATCAAAGGTTTGAATTGAAAAACAGTGGGAGGTAAATATCTGAGATGTTGCCAAGAAAGACCGCTATATCCGTGCAATTACCATTAACAGGGGACAGCAGTGGTTCAATGAAGTAATTCAATCTGGTGTCCTACATTTTATCAGACAGCAATTTTGAGTTCTGACATAAAAGGCTGAGAAAGGGGATTGGACTCTTTTCTCTGAAATTCAGCCTTAATTCTTGCAATCAGGTGATGTGTTCTCTGCTTCAGGTGCAAGCCTGCTATCCCTCCAAGGGACTCAAAAGAATAACCTAATATTCACCTTCAAAAGAAGAATAACCTAATATTCACCTTAACACCACTCATTCGCATAGGAACAAGTTCTACTTTGGGCAAGTTTTAGAACTGAGTGCCTGCAGTATTACAGCAGTGTTTTTCTCCTGACTTAACTATTCCATTTTTTCTTTATTTGTAAATTTTGCCAGAAGAAAAAGGCCTATTGTCTAAAAAAAATTAACAATATGATCCAGCCTAAATTAATAAATGTATTCTTCCAAAATATAAGAGAGGGAGAGACTATATTTCTCAGCAAATGGCAAAATAAAAAGCTTATGGAAACTGCCATCAGAATAATACCATCCCATGTCTTCTCCTCATCATTCATCCATCCATCCACACTGCACGCTCCTGGTTCCTTAGAGGTTTTTGCATTATCTTTCTCCACAGTAATCCTATCAGTCAGTTCAGTGATTTCCAAGGTCACCAAGTTTGCAGAGCTGCTCTGCATTTCTCCTCTGCAAGGCAGCCCAGGCTGGCCCAGGGTGAATTTCTCACCCTCTCCACACAGTGCCCACCAAACAATCACCACAAACCCCCTTCTCAGGGAAATCACCACATTTGATCCTTTAACTCCTTTCTACCACAATGGGTTTTTGCCATAATTCCTTTTTGCAAAAGAGTGTGCTGATCTATAAATTCTTGTTACGCCACGCAAGGTTTTCCCATTAACGGCACATGGTTGAAAATATTAATTTTGTACTTTACTGAGCAAAATCTCATTGCAAACAATAACGCCACCAGATTATTTGCAACAGGAACAGTCCAGTGTTGCTGATTCCATTGGGCTACAAACAAATTCCACCAAGTTCCAAACATCACAACCAAGAGCATAATGGCTCTTGTGTCGCACAGAACGCGGTCAGCTCCCTTTGCACATGGCACAAACCCAGCACTCACTGCAGCACTCCAGCGAGGGATTCACAACCCTCAAAATTCCATGAAACCATACAGAATATCCTCCAGAGACCCAACACTATCTTTCCTCCAAGATATTAAGCACACAATGCTACTGAGCATTCTCTTGTAATGATTCCAAACCGAGACCCTTGGAAGATGGAGGCTCTGTATGTGACAGCTTAACTACTTGCAATCAAACTAATTTGCAGTACGATGACCTGAAATGAGTTTAAAAGCACCATAATGCATGTTTAGCAATCAGTGAAGCAATCCTTTATTATTCAGGTTCACATCTGCAATTTGTGTCACGTGTTATGGGAAAGAGGGGAAACACAAAAAAGAATCCTTTTGCTTTGCAGGAGTTGATGACAAAACATGAGCCACGTGTCACATGGGGCATTCAAGACCAAACTTAGACTGACAGAAAATCCGAAGTCTTTCTGCTGCTTACAGGAATCTTAAAATGTCCAGAAGAAGAAATTATTAAATAAAAAACTTGCCTATAAATGATTATGTCTTGATTTTTCTAAATTGATTTTTTCTGGAAGAAAATGATTAAGGAAGTCCACCTGAAATACCACCAAAATATGAACCAAATATGCCTCCAGGGTTTTAAACTGCCAAGGAAGTTATCAACCAGCCACTTTCAACACTTCCCTTTCTGCCAGTAACAAAGCTGGAGACTCCTCTGGAGAGTTTCATATCACCCTCCAAATACATAAAACCTCTTATTTCCTTACTTTCTCCCTTTCTTTTTTTATAATGTCTCCACTCATCACGCTTGCAATCCTTGGGGAAAAGATGGCTCCAAAAAGGTAAGTGGGGAACCATACGCAGAAGAAGGAAAAGGGACCAACAAGCTGGGAGCACTTGCTGAAGAAAGGCAAGAGCAGTAAATGTGACACCATTCCAGAAATAAAAAAATAAATAAATAAAATAAAAGAAGCCATAGGAAAGACGCAGAAGGGCAAAGCTGAGGCCAAGCCGTTAGAGACAGCACAGAACTGCTCAATTCTGAGAACTCCAGCAGGAGTGGGTTTGGGCAAGGAGAAGGAAGGCCCAGGCCAGCACATTCACTTGACTGTGAGTGACAACTCCTTGGGGGTATCACCTCCTGAATCACCAAAAGGATGTGGGGACCGTCCTAAAGAAATTACTATAAAGTTATTAAAGAAATTTCATTGTTCAGGCTGAGGGTGAAAATCTGTGTTTCAGCAATAAGGGGACAAACCAGAACGACCTGAAGTTCTGAAATCTCATCTCAGTTCTGCTTGGTTGGGTAAGAAACTGATGTGGTGCCCTGCTCTCCCTCTTTAAGATTCGGACAACACAGTTCCACACAATTCAAAGAAGACCTGTAAGGATTCATATTTTAAATTCAAAGCACGTTATTCAAAAAGCAGGAGCGTGCATTAGGGCAGGGTTCTGCAGTGTATGAGGAAATACCATTTTGAAGGGCTGTAAAAATAACCTGGACCTTCACCATCTCTGTTCAAAACAATCTGAGCAGAGACCTATCCTGACCAAATTCCAGCCCAGCTCATTTATTCTGCTTGCCTAAACCTTCCACAAACACAGAGTTAATAATAAGTGAAATACACATTTTTCTTCTCCAAAAACTGTTGTTTTGCTCCAACTATTCTTACTGTGATGAGCAGGATGCTGGAAATGCAGCTGCTCTTGCTCTTCTTCTTGCTTTGCTGGTCATGTTGTTAGCAAACTCTTTAATGAGTCTCAGCTCTCCCTAGGAGCAGCACTACGGTTTATAAATGCTAAAATTAATAGACCTGGGGTAGACTTTATTACATGCAATGTATTTAGTTGGCAATGATGATGCCTCCCTTACAGCAGCAGTTAGAATAAACTGCATTTTTAATGGCTCCTGGAAAACAAAAGACAACACCTAAAAGATTTTAGATGAAGAAACTCCAGGTTTCCTGGTCTCAGTGCACCACACCAAATCCACTCCACTGAGGGCTACAAACACTAACGAGTAATTACAGCCCACAGAGAGATTTCTATTGGGGATCCTGTCCACTTTTCTCGAATCTGAATTTACTATCAGAAGATTCATAACCTCTGTTGTCAGCTTCACTTCTGCAAAGAATGGGCATATGGAGAATTTAAAGTGAAGTTAAAATGGATTTCAATATACCCTTCACAATAATAGTTGGCAAAACTAATTACAGTGAGAAAATTGGAGATCATTCATTACCCAACTAAGCAAATTAGGATTCGTTAACAATGATTTATAGTGCCAAACAGAGGAAAACAAGGATTGTCTTTCCAGCTCTATGCACAGGGGACATGACAGTCTATCCCAACAGCCACTGGGCAGGGCCTTGGTGGACCTTGGGGTATTTCGGATAGACACATTTCGGATGGACAGCAAAACACATTGAAATGTTTGGCTTGAAAAGCCAGGCACTAGAAAGAGTTGAGCAGTTTAACATCCTTTCAAGAACAGCAGTTCCTGATTTACCAGCACCACTGCGCACATGATGTGGATTAAAGGACCACATCCCTTCTGTAGCTTTAGCTGGCTGGGTTTATTAAACCCCTTTCAAATGAGATTTTGATCCAATCTGTTTCTCTCCTGTGGAAGCTGATGGGTCCTGCTGGACTTTCCTGGAGTGGAGTCTCTTCACACCCTCTCCCCGAGGAGAGTCAACATCACAAAGCTGAGCACCTCAAGGAACAAAGCACAGCTCCCCAGGATCACTGC
Source organism: Pardalotus punctatus (assembly GCA_013400915.1). Classification (NCBI taxonomy): domain Eukaryota; kingdom Metazoa; phylum Chordata; class Aves; order Passeriformes; family Pardalotidae; genus Pardalotus; species Pardalotus punctatus. The sequence continues at coordinate 21,082 of VZTX01010659.1, read as the reverse complement.
CAGAGCACATGGACCAGGCAGCGAGGGGAAATCCTCTCTTTCAAGGGCTCTCTGTGCACATGAGCCCAGAGAATGTGCTGGTGCAACTAATTCCACAATTCCTCTGCAGGATCATGTCTTGGGTGGAAATCACTCCCGTTGCACAGAGAAATAGCTGGCCCTATCTAGGCTGGAGACTGGTTTTCCATCATAGCCATACTAAACACCACTGGTGCTCCCCTTATCCTCACTGGGATGGGTTTTTAGAGCTCTGGGTAATGTAATGCAGCATTGCACAACACAGGGTCCCAGTGGCACGCTGTGACTGCAAACATCTGCTGAACCCAACCCACTCAGGGCCAAATTGGATAGCACAGCTGATTAGCCAGAGCCTTTGGGAATGCGCTCACGATTTATGTTTGTCTGAGTCACCAGCCCATGTGCAAAGCACAGTTTGAGCATTTCTTTCTTTTTTTTTTAAGGTGGAGCAAGAGCATTGTTCGGCAAAGAAGGGTCACAGGAGCCTTCTGCCTTCCCATTGTTATTTCCACCACCAGCTTATTACCAATTTCTATCCAGTTCTGAAAAATTCACAAACTCTTTGCATTTGGAGGAAAAGAAAAAAACACAAACCTGCTAATCAAAAATAAACATAGAAAAAAAGAAAACCCTCAGAAACTCTCACAAAGACTCAAGAAGCAGACCCATACACAAAACAGAAATAAGCTGCCAAAACCAGAGAAACTGTATGATTGCCAAAGAACCTGACAGTCCTGGGAATCACGGTTGTTGTTTAGAAGCAAAATACTCTGTTATTTAGGTTTTGATTTCTGCTCTGTGTTGCAAACCAATGAACCACTCTCTACTTTAACATGAATTTGGCTGGGTGCAAGATGCACAAATGAGCAAAAGCCATTCTTCAAAGCTAAGTAAGAGAAACAGCTTTACTGCTATACAAATTCCAATTGTATTCTAAAACATCTCAACCTCCTGAAATCTTGAGACAGCTGGACAACATTAAAAACTCCCATAACTCAAATAGCTTTCCTTTTAAAGTTAAAAAGACAGTGATTTTTTCTAAAATTCTAACTACTTTCCAATTATCTGATCTGACATCTTGATGAGATGTAATCTACCTTATCATCTGTCTTTGATGAGAGACAATGACAATTTGCAATGCAAAAAAAAATCAAAGACAACTGGGAGATTTTCCAGGAAGTATTCAGTTATGATTTCTTAGGGTGCACCAATATTAACAGCATGTCTGATTTTTTTTTCACATGCACCGATCATAGATTGGATTGATCCCATAGGAAGCAGTAAAGTTAGGCCAGCACATAAGGCTTACAGGAGAATTAGAATGATTTTTAACTCTTTTTTTCTGACTATTGATTTAATAAAATGCAAAAAGGATGGGAAAGTGTCTCCTCTGACAAGGAGAACCAAGACAGGGAAAACACATTCCAGCAAAAGGGTATTTTCAACAGAATCGACAGAACATACCAACACCTGTGAAAGGAGTAGAAGAGAGTTTTTCCTAACTGAAAATCAAACTTGCAGGGGTATTTAGAGCTCATCAACAACTTTACACCATCACCACTCCTTCAGTGGCCACTCGCACTGTCCTGCTTTGCTGAAGGCCCCTCATTACAAAGTTTGTTTAATTAATGGCAGTTCTGTCACCCCAGCTGGGTGTGGGTTAGGCTGAATCACCTGGAGGAGATTCCCAACCCTCTCCATTGCCAAAGCAGGCTGCAGGAATGCCCTCCCCAGAGCACGCACATTTTTCCTTTCCCTGTTCCTTTTCCAGGAGCTCTTATGCAGAGGCAAAAAGAACAGCTTTGCCATTCAGAAATTCTCCTACTTGGAGTATAAAATCAGGTAAGATTTCAGCCTTCACCACTACCACCAAAAGTACATAATGAATTATCAGGATGGAGCTATCATAGAAATATTAGAAGAACAATTTTGTGTTACTGGGAAGTGTGAGCTTTATAAATGTTTCCTTACATAGTGATCTCAGGAGACTCTCTATAGAATAACAGGATCTAAAAGTCATTTTAGCTTTGCTGCAGCAGGCACACCATCCACAAACATTGTAGACACATGACACACAACCCCTCAAACCTGAGTGCCTGGCACAAGCATGGTTCTCAAAGGGGATTCCAAGCTGGACAATATTATCTCTAGAGGTAGGTAGAGATACCTATAACACACGAAGGTTCCATTAACTTGGATCTAAACAGGAAATATATGCTACTTAATCCATACCTCAGTGTTCATTCATTTCTGAATAAAACCTGCTTCCCTCTGCAGTAGATGTCCATCAGTCCATTTTCACCTACCTGGTTCCTACGTTCCTTCTGGTGAGCTGAAGTCCATAATATTTCATATTCCCATGTACAACATACATTGAATCATTTCCAAGGGCCAAAGCTTTATTATTATCTATTAAAATAGAAGTTATTTTCACTGTATTTGAGACCATTGACCGCTGTTTTGATGTTCTGGGTTAACACCAAACACAAAAACTAACAGTCTTTTTTAGTTAAAAGCTTTGGAAAAAAGAAGTCAATTCAAGTGCATATTCTTTTGCACTTCGATAATACAATAATTACATTGATAAGAAACACATGCTAATTGGATCATTCTGGAGCATTTTTCTCATTGTCTGGTACTGCAAAACACATCTGGGTTTTATTTGCCCCATGTAAGTTAATAAGGGTACGGACTTTTTTAAAACAACAAGCAAGATAATCCTAAAAACAATTTTCCAAAGTGAAAAGGAAGAAAAAACCCTTCATGTGTCATCCAAGACTGTGCAAGTGTAAAAACAATTTTAAGACAGAAACTGAAGGATGTTTTCTACCTACTTGGCTATTAGTGAAGAAAGAAAAAAGATAGTTAAAGACTCTTAATACTGTGACTATAGATATGGAAGAGCTCAGTTAAATATATTAATGGCACCAACAAGGGATGTCTCCGCCACCTACACAGATCCAAACTGGAACGATTTAAGGTGCCAATACATTGGCCCTAGAAGATGTCAAGCTTCTTCTTGTTACTAAATCCCTCGCTCAGGAGAACTGGAAATGTTCAAGCTTTCCGTTGGAGCATAGGGGATGTTGACACCTTCCAGATTTTCACTTTAGTGGACCAACCCACAGACAGTATGGTGCAGGGAACAGCAGATGGCTTCTCTTCTGTTACCTCTGCTGCCTAAAGATGAAGCTGAGCACCGCTCCCAAACCATGCATATTCAGCTCTCGCTGCAAGAACATGGCTTTTTTACACACGTCACAGCCCCCGGCCCATCTTATACCTGGCCCAGTCCACAGCATGTCTGTGAGTGTTCACATCATTGGGATTTTCCCAGACAAAGGAAAGCAATTAGTTCTGAACTATGGAAAGACATTCAAGGTTTAGTTTTAATTCAAAATAAACATTGAGCCATTTGATAGAATTTTTCCCTTCATCCCCTCCCTCTTAAAAACACATGACACAAACCAGGGCAAGTACTGAGAAAAGGAAACCTTGTTTTTCAGTTTCACAACTTACCTTACATGGATTCAGGCTTTGATATAATTACAACAACTACCACAAAACTTTTTCAATTGAGGATGCTCTTTTCATACCTCACCACCAGCAACACGAATGTTCTGTTTGTGCAGAAGTCCAACGCAAATCCAGCAGGACACAGCATTTCTCCAGGTATTAAGCAATTTTTGTGCAATTTTTGTGAGACCACACGTACACAGTTTAATCCCATAACTTTCTTATAGGATCACAGACCTCTATGACAAAAGACTAAATTCACCATGTACTAATAGAAGAAAATTACTCTCTGGGAATGTGACAAGAGTTCAACCAAGTTTTTCCATCATGTAATTGAATACCATAGAGTTTACTTTTCCCCGGAGTTCAATGAAAAGATAGAAGCAGGTTTTGATTATCCTGATAACTTCACAGAGCAATGCCATGGGACAAGGCTCACTGCATTTTACCCACCTGCTTTTGGACACACACAATGCTCTGCTTCTCCTACAGATATTATAAAGGCAGCAAAGATGTGCTTGGAGAATGCAGCATAAGTTGCAAGTGATATGAGCAATTTAAATACAAATCTTGGGAGGAAATAAGCAGTATGTTGGATTGACTGGAAAACATTTTTTAACTCTCAAACTTATCTGTGCAAGTAAAAGGTATATTGATGAATGTGGGAATAAACAGAAAAGGATGAATATAGACTGTTAAATCAATACAGGTGCATGCAAATAAATCACAAAACCAAAAAAACCTGATCAATTTTCAAACCAGCTGGGGCCTGATCTGCTTCTCAGGTCATAAAATGTAAATCTGGCACAAATATAATTTCTGTGTTTTCCAAGAGTGTCCGTGAGCCACAAGGCTTTTAAGCAACAGGTAGAAATCACTGTGCCACATTCTCTGGACTCTGATACACAGGAGATGAGGTAAAACATTGTAATGGGCTCTTTAAAATCTGCGAATCAACAAGAACTCCTGCAAGGGGAAATCGAGATCCCACCATCTCGCATTAGAGAGCCAGTAAGACCATGGCTCATTTTATTTGTTATAATCTTGTCCATTAAATGCTGTTAAAATTTATGCAGTAATTAATACGACACCTGACTCGCTCAAGAGAACACTGGCCACCCCACTGGAGATATTACTTGGAGTGGGTTTGGGGAGGCAGAGATGAAAGGGGTGCAGGAAGCTGCTGGGCAGGGGAGGTGGGTGGATGTCCCCTCTCCTGCCTGAGGAACCCTGCGCTGCTCAGAGGTGAGGGGAGGTGGAGGTGCACTTACAAAGTAGCCTGTTCCCAAGCTGGAAGGAGCTGAGCTCTGCAATAAAACACAAAGACAAAGTGGGAAGTCAGCGATGGTTTTTAACACGTTCCAATCCACACAGCTCATTACCAGCCCTTTCCAAGCTTTTCATCACTACATCACAGCCCCAACGTCCTGCCCCTTGTCATCTGCTACTGAAACAAACACGCTGTTGCTTAATTTTTCCCTTTACATCTCTCAACGACTCTGAGATGGTAACGTGCTATTTACTGAATTCCAAGCTTCTGCGGTGGACGTAATTGCCAATTTATTTGACAGGCAGCTGGGTAATGAATTAATGATGGCATTTCGCCCTGCACTGAGACTAAACAGACACTCATCAACCAGCCTCCCTGACATGCTGACATTCAATGCCCTGGACTCCAGCTCCTCAGCTTCATGGCCACAAAGGGGCAGGCAGGAGGGGGAGAAAGGAAAAAAAATGTAGACTGACTTCAAAACAAAAAGCCCGGTGGGTTTGGATGACTTTTTCAGTGTATGACCTGTTTGCCAATTTATTCCCGAAAGGCCCTGGTTAGTACACACATAGTGCTTTTCTAAAATGAGACATTTTGTAAACATAATTAGTAGTCTGAAATGTAAAGAAAGCGTGGGCACAGAGAAGCCGCTTCAGTCAATGTACCATTTTCTGGAGAATGCAGTCACTACAATTTCCCATTTGGATGTCCACATTGTTTGACAAACCAAGGATTTAGAAACAACAACAATAAAAAAAATGAAACAGCAAATATCTACAGTGTGAAATAGATTTCAAAACTCAAACTTACAAAAATAATTAAAACTAATATTACTACCATGGAAAATAATCAATTTGTTTAAATGCTTTAAAAAAAAAAATCATGAAATTCAGTTTAAGTGGGACATGATCACAACCTCTATATTCACAGGAATTAAGGAGATAAAGGGTTTTGTTTCATTAGTTTTTCATCTCAGCAATGGGGATTACACAGCAGGTTCTCTCAGAGATGTGGGGAGACCGAAACATCTCAGTGCTAATCCAGGTCAGGCTGTTCCATCACAGGGTGGGCAGTGCCCAGCACTCTGGGCTGCAGTGCCGAGGTCGTGGAAGCAAAAAGCAAAAAGCATTCTCTGGGTTGTCCAGACAGCCAGTCTGTAACTCCTGAAGCTCAACTCCCATTTCTGTTCCTCAGCACGGCCTCACAGCTCAGGGATAACCAGGAACTGCCCAAGCAGCGCTGGGAGGATGCAGAATTCGCATTTCTCCATCCCTGCTCCAGGACGGGCTGAACAGCAGCTCTGCAGGGCACAGCTCTGCAGGGCACAGCTCTGTAGGGCACAGCTCTGCAGGGGCTCCGCAGGGCACAGCTCAGCTCCGCAGGGCACAGCTCTGCAGGGCACAGCTCTGCAGGGCACAGCTCTGCAGGGCACAGGGCACAGCTCCGCAGGGCACAGGGCACAGCTCTGCAGGGCACAGCTCTGCAGGGCACAGGGCACAGCTCCGCAGGGCACAGCTCTGCAGGGCACAGCTCCACAGGGCACAGCTCTGCAGGGCACAGGGCACAGCTCCTCAGGGCACAGCTCCGCAGGGCACAGCTCTGCCATCGGCGGGCAAGGGCAGCCCCACACAGAGAAACACATCCCAAAGTCCTCCTGTCCCCGCTCCTCCTGCTCTGGGGCTCGAGTTCCCTGTGCCACCACCACCCCAGCTGCTCCCAGGGATGGTGTCCCTGCCAGCTCTGCTTTCCCTGCCGTCCCTGTGGCCATCTTGCTGGGAATGACCTGGTCACCGGCACGGCCCTGGCCAGCACCCAGCCCGGCTGCTGTTCCCATCAGCCTTGCTTTGGTGACGCCAAAAATATTTTTGTTTTTTATACATTTTTCATATATCCGCAGCTCTGTAGACTACTATTATATGATTATATAGCTCCTCAACTAACTCTGGTACTTTTCCTCTTAGGTTTTAGAACAGTTAACCTTCCTGGAATCTTATTTAGTCTTGCCTCTATAGTGAACCAAGAACATTTTATAGACATAATAAATGTGGGGCTAGAAGCTGGGGGGGCAGGGGGAGGCTTCAGTGGGGGGCAGAACCAAAAGGGGGGATCACTTAATTAACTGTTCCTCTAACTGGATGATTTCCGTAAAGTATGTTCATTTGTTAAACTGATAAAATTGTCAAAGTCCTGTATCATGTGTGCATTTTGCCATACTTGCACCTGGAGGACCTTCATTAAAGGTAACCACTTTTATCATCTCAATATTGTTTGGCTTGTGATTTTAGTGTCATCGGGAGCCCCTGGGGCCCTGCAGCTCTGCAGCCCTGGCACAGAGCACACTCTGCTCAGCATCCAGCACAAAACACACTGCCTTCCTCTTCACTCATCCTGCTCTATGCTCCATGCCATTTAAATTCCTTTCATTTATGCTGCAGATCTACCCACAAGTACAACACGTGCAATCATTATAACCACTTTTGTTTCAGCTATGTACAGATGCCAAGCGAGTCCCACTCTTTCACTCACAGTTTTTAAAACTTACTTTACTGGCTGAAAGCTCCAAAGTTTGCATTCTGCATCTGTGTGTAATTTTTAGTCTGCTTTTTATTCCAAGTTTTGGAAGGATAAAGTATCAAAACAAAACAATAAAGAGGAAGAAAAAAGAATAAGCAAACAAAATATTTCCCACTGAATATTTTCATTCCTTCAAAAGCAATGCTGCAATGGCTATGGGAGGACAGTCGAAACATAGCAGTCAAATGACTTTCACTGTACAACTGTGCATTTTCAGGGAATTTGAGTTTGCTGGATGGAAATATAGCCCTTCACACATTGCATGCTGCATATGGAGAGTGCAGTTTGCAAACTCTATTTAATTGAAGTATGAAAGACTGTGTTGCACATGCATGGATGACTTCGTCAGCTGTGTTGTGAACTGTGTGTTGACAGAGCACAGAGGCTGAAGCGAGGGCTATGCAAGGAGACAACTTCTCACCTTTTGGGTAACTCCCAATAGCGAAAGGATCCCACTACCCAGTGCCCAGCCTCGGTACCAACTGTACAAGCATCTTTACAAGCCCATGCTGAGTCGTGATCCTGCACTGGGTGGTTCTATAGCCTAAAAGTGTGCCTATAATAGAGGTAATGGTTTCACTTTCCAAAACCCTTTGCAAAATAGGACATTAGAAATACTATTTGATATTCACACAACCACCAGCAGAAGCCTGCATCAGGTGCCCATCAGCAAAACACACTTGCTTAAAATTGACAGGGTTTTAATGCTTTTATTTTCCTTTTTTTAAAATTTTTTGGTTGGCTTTTTTTTCTTTTTTTTTTTTTTTTTTTTTTTCTTGTTTCCATCCTTTCTTAAAGAGAAGAACTTGGGCCCAGAAGCAAAAATGTAGTAACCCTCGTGTAAGCATTAGTTTATTGTGTACCAAAGAAAATTACATCCTTGAGGTCTTGGAAGGCAGAGTTACACCCATTTTGCATATATATTGTGCATTACTTGGGGAGCTGGGTGGGGAGAAAGACTGTGTTGTACATATTTGTTCTGGCTATTGTTTATGCAGGTCTGACTGAATGAAGGAACAGTGGGTATCATTTCAATTTCTGATGTCAACATCAAATTACTTATTTAATTTCATGCCTGGTGAAGCATTGTATAGCTACACGCAGAATCATTTCACTTCATTTGTTATGCTGTGTTTTCTTGGCGATTGGCTTGCCTTCCAACTGACAGCTTTAATTACGACATGAATTTGATTGCACTGCCGAGGAATTAACATAATGCAACAAAGCATTTAAGCACCCAACCTTAGACACACAAACACACACACCCACACCCTCGCAGCCACACAAAGCACAGCCACCGCAGTGAGCAGCCCCTGGCACAGCTCAAACACACACAGAGCTCTGCTCCTGGGATGCCCCTCCACACACAGCCCAGATTTCTGCGGGTATTTCAGCACTGGGGATTGCAGAGCACATAATCCAAAGACTGCCCCTCAGTTCGGCTTTGGCTCTGTACAGATGGGAGGAACGCGGGACAAAAGAATTGGAAATATTTTGTATTTGGGGGTGAAACCAGGAGCTGCCCACAGGATTACACTGCTGGAGGGGTGCAGACACATCTCTTCCTGAAGCAAACAGCAACAGACTTGGTTTTTTTTGGACTTCAGGACTTCAGGACTTCTGGACTTCTGGACTTCAGGACTTCATGCTGATTGTGACGCCCTCGCTGTGACCGCCTCTCAGGCACGAAGAACACAGCCCAGGAGGAGCACACAGCTACAGAGCACGGGGAAAATGGGGGTCCTCATGAAGAGTGCAGCAGCTTTGATGAGAGCCCAAGAAGAGACCTTTAATGTAGGGATAAATGGGAAGGTTCCTGTCCCACTCCCTGCTCAGGAACTGGAACAACATCCCAGAGAGAAAGGTGCCAGCTGCAGCAAGAACGGATGAGGTGCTGAATGCCACCCAATGACCACATGGGAGAGGCTCTTGCTGTTCATGCCCTCTCTGAAAGCCTGTAACCAACACCAGAGGCAGCAGGCAGGGCTGAGATCAGGTAGATCTGAATTTAGGAATGTGTTCCAAAGAAATCAGGTGTTTTAATTTTTGATTAGCAAAGAGGAGGCTGAATGCCCAAACACTCAGTGCATTTACCATCCAGGTTAGATGTAATTCTCATGTTTTCCTCAAGTAAATCTCCTGTCTGTTTTGTAAAACATGACTAAAAAATATTCCAAAGAGGGAGGACTCAATTAAAAATAAATACATCCAGAAAGATAAGGAAAACAAGTTGACTGAGCTCCAAGCTGAGCAAAAGAGAAAGCGCTGCCATTTTGTCTCCAAGCAAGATCTCAACAAAATGAATTCTACTACTGGCAAGATTTTGATGAGATTAAACTGACTACAGCACCCTATATATAAAGGAGGAGCAGCTCTCCAATTTCTCTTTTAGGCCCCTGGAGCTACCTCTGCCCATAAAGGAAAAAACAAGTTGTCATTCCTAAAAAAACCACCCCTATGTAGGGGAGAAAGGCAGAGAGCCACGGGTTTATGAAATTCAGAGAGGGAGCTGGATCAGGGCACTGCCACACGCTTGCACTGGAGCATTCGAGCAATCATTATCCCTAATCTAGCAGAGGTCAAATTCTCTGCTAATTATGTTCTGTCACAGAGGGCTGGGTGCGTGTGCACACGTGTGCGAGACGAGGACAAAGAGAGGAGTTGATGGAAATCAGTCTCACTGCATTGCATCTGACAAGAACAGAGGATATTCCCCTTCCTACTGTCTGATGCTATTTCAAGCCTCATTATGAGAAAAGTCTCCTGTTTAACATGGTCTTTTCATTGAATTATCTTCTTTTCATTTTTGCCCACCTCTCGCAAATGCTGCAAATTACCTGCTTGGATCTCATTAGCCTGGGAAGGAGACTCCCCTTGTAAACACACTTTGCATCACTCTGCATTATCCAAGGGCTGCAGGTACATTTACAACAGGCAGAGTTGAAAGATACCTGACAGGAGAGGGAATGAAGGCACTGACATGTCAGTTTGCAACTGGATATTCATTATCCCCTCTCCCTCATTCTGCATCTGTCACTAAGCTCTCACTTAGGCCCTGCATTAAGGCCTGTGAAGCTCTAACATTCCTGTTTCACCAGCCTGCTCAGACTGGGGACAGGAAAATGGATCATCCACCCGGAGAACACGCACTTCATTCATCATCCATATTTCCATACAGGAGCCGTGCTTAGTCTTACACTGCTGCCAGGCTACAATTGTGGAGACTCATTATATTTCATGGCCAAAAGTTGATTTCTGACCCCAGGGTTATTTTTATTTCTTATTTTTATATTTTTATATAAAATATTTTATATTTTTATACATTTAATATATTTTATACCTTTTTTCTATCTACTGTGGGCTACACAACTTTTCGCATTTTTTTTCTGAGAAAATATTTGTAAAAACAGGAACAAATCTTCAGAGAAAAGTTACTCTGTTGTCTGTAGCTTTTTCTGGACCGTAACTGGTGGGTATCATCAGACAACTGACTTCTTCAAAAGATATTATTTAAAATAACCTTGTTAAGCTCTGGATGTATGTTTGGGCTCAAGATCAGGCTCCCCTGCACGTCAAAGTGGAAATATCACTGCACTTTGGAAGACCCTGTCATTTCAGCTCATGGGGTGTCTGACTTTGGGAAAGGCAGAATGGGGTGTGCAGCTCTGAACTGACTTTGGGAAAGGCAGAATGGGGTGTGCAGCTCTGAACTGACTTTGGGAGACGGAGAAGGGGATGTGCTGCTCTGAACTGACTTTGGGAGAGGCAGAATGGGGTGTGCAGTTCTGAACTGAAGGAGCCTGGGAAAAGCCACGACAGACCCAAGCACAACGAGAGCTGTCTCGTGCCTGTTTTTTGAATCTCAGCTGAGCTGGCAATGCCAGACCAGAGAGACAAGCTTGTATTACAATGAATTATCAAAGCATAAAGGAACTTCCTTTATTAAGAGAAACATAAATTATGTATAACACTTTAAAATATACATCTCCACATATATTTACATAACGTTCCTTTGGAAAAACCTGTGAATCCCTCTGTCCTCTCTCGGGTGCACTAGGCAAGCTGTACTTGCTCTCTACTCCCCTTTAATTTGCCACAGTGCTGAGACAAAGGAAAAGTACTGTAAAAACATCAGAGGAAAACTGGGTTTGATGGGTGGAAGGGGAACCAGGACCCTGCTCTCACTGCCAGGTCTGGCACTGCAATGCTGTGAGCTGCTGAGAAGCCCAATAAACCTCAGAGCTCTCCACTCACTCCAGTGCAAGGGAATGACAAAGCTAAATTAAAACCATGTTTGTAAGGAGCTGTGAAATTTTTTGCTGGAAGGTGCTGTGTAATTGTGAAGTTGGTGGCAGTGACTTCCCAGCTGCCACAGGGCTCAGAGAAACCAGGATGGTGACGGTGACAGGCCGCCATCCACTGCTACCTGTACAGAGCATTTACTTACTACCTCCTCTGGTTTCACTCCCCTCTTCCAAAGAGATCTCACAGCCCTGAGACTGACCTCAGCTGACAGCTATGAAGGGCACCCTCTGAAGTGTTCAGCTGGATGTAACCCATAAAGGCTGGCTCTGGGGAAGAAATGGACCTCTAAAACAATGTGACAAAGGGATGTGGAGAGAGAGTGCTACAGATTTCACACTTTCATAGAAGAAAAAAAAAACAACCCAGGCATCTGTTCCAGTGATATGCACAATTCAGCAAAAATTGCTAGCTGTGTGCCTTCAGGCTCAAATTTGCACAACGAAACGTATCCTTTACAAAGGTATTTCTTTTAATGCCTGCTCAGTTCAGTTTTATTGGATTGGCCTATAGAGGACACCATCTGGTATCTGTCATCCAAATCTACACAGACATGCTATCGATAAAATCCCCATTTCCAAAATGTGGGTTAGTTAAAAGTAGGGCCAGATTGCTGGCTGGTAGAAATTGGGCTGACTGATGTAGCTATCCATGCTTTTACCAGCAAAGGCTCTGACCTACAAAATCCCCAATTTAGATACTCTTTGGGGACAGGGCTTTCTTTATATTCTGTGTTGTAAAGCATGTGGCACAGAGGACACAGAGCCATGAATAAAACACTCAAGGATTGTGATGGTACACATAATAAATAGTAATCTAATTGCAGCAACAGAAAGGTTTCTGTAGTCACTGCTCTGTCAGAATAACTCGTGCGTGTCACTCGGTGAATGACCAGCATTCTCTCATGGAGAAAAACACTCCACAGAGCTGCCATCTCTGGCCCTTCCACAGCACTTTAGGTAGAGCAATAAAGGCAGAGCTTATGCTATTGTTGGCCATGTTATATCAATTCATTATACATAAGTCAACTGAGTCTCTCTAGACACTCAAATACTTCTCATAAAGACAGTATGTAGCGCAAAGAAATACATTCTTTTCCTCTACCACTTGGGGTAAAAAGAGGCCATCTCACTTCTCAACTATGCAGAACATTTTAACTTCATTAAATGGCCTTCAACTGTTTCCAAAGAACTGAGTGTTTGCACACAGAAAGACATTGTATCAAACTTTAAGAAGTTTACTGAACCGGGGCAGCAGCCCTAAGTTACCTCTTCCTCTCTGGAACCCCCAAAGGGAGGGAGATTTTAGCAACAAACCATCCCAGACACTAAATCCTGCTCTGACTTTCAGCCCTGAGGGACCTCAGCAGGGTTACCCAGAGTTTCTGAGCTGCAGGAGCTGCACTTACGTCGCTGAGCCGTTCCCGGGAGCTGCTCCGGTGGAAGCCCTTGGACTCTCCGCTGGCGCTCTCGCTGTCGCTGTCTCGGCAGCTGTTCTGGCCCGGCTTGAGCTGCAGGACGGAGCAAACAAAGAGAGCAAGAGTTTAGCTGGTTCAGGCAGGTCCCCTTGTCCCCTGCTGCCCTTTAAGCCCTCCCCAGCCCCACGCAGCAGCGTGGCCGTGGCTCCTGTCACTGTCACCGTGTCCCTGTGCCAGGGCAGAGCCCCGGTGACACCGCGAGCGCAGGGTCTGGCACGTCACAGCCTGGTGGGAGCTCCAGGTGCCGCAGGCAGGACGGGGCAACACTCGTGTCCCAAGGAAATCCCAGTTTGAGACCTTCAAGGAGACACTTCTAGACTTCTCAAGGTATTTCTGCCATGGATGAAGTTTTTAAAGTTCCCATCACATTGCAGCACTCACAGCATCGGTTCCTCCCTAGTTCCAGCATAAGAGCACTGAGGATCTGAGATCAATGGGAGTCTCTCCAGGGGAAGGAGAGGTCATCACTCCTGAGAAGCATTTCCTTTGCTGGACTTGCCCCTAACCACACTGCCTGGTACTGCAAACAATTCTCAACTAACAAACTTCAATGTTCATAAAACAACAGGATCTACTTAATAGGTATCAAATTGCTTTTGTTTTTCACATCAGCTTTAATGAGCTTTACTGGCATTGTAATAAATAAAAAGTCAAAAAAACCCTACAAACTATATTTTCATTACAGTTGAGAACACATCTGCTTTCTCTTACACTGTGGCCTTTCCAGGTCACCACATTACACAGCAGTGTACTGAGAAAAACATTCACCACAGACATCCATTACACATGTCCATGAGCACATCCACACCTAGACAGCAAGAGAAAGACAGGAACCACATCTACTGCAATGCTGAAAATCCACATCTTCGTTTTAAAATACCCTTCCCTATATTTTGCTTGAATGTATTAAAATTTTCTTTTAGCCTTGCTGATGCTTTGTTTGAACTTACTTCCCATAAACACTGGTTACTCTGGAGGTTAATACAAGCAAGAGCCCCCTTTCAGAAATTTAGATTTAAAACCACAGACATAAATACTGGGAACAGAGGTAAATGCAGAGAAACTACTTGGTGAGGTACCTAATGAAATATTTTATGAGAGACCTACTACACTTATCAATATTCATACAACAAACATCAAACAACTCCTCCTAACTTATTGTAATTGTTAACATGATGATGGTGAGTTCCATTCAGACCTTACTGGAGAAGGTATTCATTCATGTCCATGCCATGACTGCAGACCAAAGGATCCTTCTCCAACACTCTCCATCACATTTTTCCCCTCTTTCTTCTCCCCTCATTTATTTCCAGTTCTCCCAGAAACAAGCACACAAAAATTCACACAAATGCTCTTTTACAGGGCCACACAAAGAAGCTCTGCACTTCTGCTGCTGTTTTCCCACCTGTACACTCTGCTCACCCACAGCCACGGCTGTTCCCTCCCAGGGTCACCGAAGGAGCACACAGAGCATCCTCACCCTCAGATTGTCATCACTTTCTCCCTAGCACTGCCAGAGCAAACTGCATCTGCAAGTTTGGTGTTTGTGTGCCAACTGCCCTTCATCTCCGACTCCCCTCATGAGTAAAAGGCAGCTTTGGGTGCGCTCAATCAATCAAATCAAAGAAAGGGCATAAAGTACATCAAACTAAAGGTTCCAACACACAATTGAGTTGCAATGTTTGAGCACAATTGCAAAAAATGGCACAGACGTACTCTCAGCTCAAAAAAAATGTAGTAGGAGGACCAGAGCTATTTGTCAGACACTCAGAATTTAATAAATAAACTAAATGTTCCACAGCTCAGCCAGAACATTTCCAGTAAAAGTATTTTCATTTCCAATGGAATGGTTTATCGGTCAGATCTAATAGATCTTGGGAGAAGTTTTTGGAGGCAGAGGGGAGGATAACGAATTCAAGAAGTTTTACACTTCATATATAATTCACTGATCTTATCTAGGACCTCTGTGTCCTGTAATTTTATGGTCCCAAGTTTAAAATTTAACCACCCAAAGGAAAATGGATCAAGTTTCCCTGACTTGGTCTTTTCTCAACATCTTCCCAATGATGGAAAAACTCTCATTCCAAGAGGGGCGTTAGGAATTTTTCCCAGTCTGATTTTATTTCTAGAACCTCAATTTAGTTTGTACACAATCTTCACACATTAGTTATTTGCTAATTAATAATAACAGCCCAGTTTTATGCTTCCTCTACATCACGAATTCCTCTTATTTACAGAGAAGAGAAGAGAAGAAAAACCCAGCAGGTGTCATTTTTCTAGACACAATTTACAAGGAGTAAGAGAATATGACCAAGATATCTGAGCCTGAAACTCTGTAGAAAAAGAGTGAACTGCATGGACTAGACAGCAAACTCAGAAATAAGTCCAAGTTAAGATTTATAAGCTTTCCATATTTTCCTTTCTTTTTTTCCAAGTTGAGTTTCTCCATGTGCCAAACAGTTGAGGGTTTACATTTTATTCCAGAACCCATCAATCTGTGTTAAATTAAAAGAGTAAAGCATGGAAATGTGCCCGTTATCTTCTCTTAAGAACCTAAAGTTACACTCAAATGCACGTGAGAACACTTAATGTGGACAGGCAATGGGTCATTTTAATCTATTTGCACAGATTCGACTGCTTGAAACAATGCTGAAATAACACAGTGCTGCTAAAAAGGTCCACAGATGAAAGAGTGGATCTTTAGTTATACTGCAATCACTGCATCACTCTGGGGCACATAGGAACCCTAAAATCAGTTTCCCATTGAAAATGCAACTTTCCTTGGAAAAAATTTGAAGTCCAACATTGACAATTCTCGTGCCTGTATTGTTCCCAGCAGGGTACCCTGTGCAAACAGCAACACCAGCATGAAAATCCCATGATGTGCACTCCAAGCACCCAAGGAATGGCACTGAGACCAAGAAAACAGCTGGAGCTGTGTCAGGGAGGGTCAGGTTGGATTTTGGGAAAGGTTCTTCCCCCAGAGTTGCTGGGCACTGCCCAGGCTCCCCAGGGAATGGTCCCGGCCCCGAGGCTGCCAGAGCTCCAGGAGCGTTTGGCCAGCGCTGCCAGGGATGGACAGGGTGGGGTTGTTGGGGGGTCTGGGCTGGGACAAGGGTGGGACTGGATGAGCTCTGGGGGTCCCTTCCAGCTCAGGATATTCCATGATTCTACAAAGGTCTCACCGAGGAACTTCCCACACCAACACAGTATTAATCTTGTAATCTGCAGCAGGCAAGGAGTGAGAAAGGGCTTGCAAAAAGTGTGTTTGACTCCACACTTTCACTGTACAGTGGGAATGAATTTATCCACGTAGGGATCCATCTAAAGGGCCTCACAAAGAGGAAATACAGACATTTTCTAGACTGAAAGCACAAACCCCTAAAAACACAGAGTGTCTCTGACTCACAAGGAATGTGCACAGCCTTGGGACTCCCAGAGTGAGAGATGGGGTTCGTGCAGAAAAAAGTGGCAATCAGCACCTCAAGACCGCTTGCCCAGGCTGAACAACACAGGACCCAACCCCACGGCTCCAAAACTTTTCTAGGAGATTTGGTCATTCTTAGCATTTTTAAAAGTCTTTCATTGTACTACAGAACCCGTTAGTTTGTAATGCCTTTGAATCTATTGGAGGATACCAGAAGTCAAGCAGAACCAGTTAAAGTCGTAACTACGCGTCTTCTATTAAAGGAAAAGGCAATAAAGCAGGTCTGGAAGCATAGTTGCTGGCTGAGGGCTGGGCTGGGACTCAGCAGAGGGTTTTATTTCTGATTCTTCACCACATCTTCCCCAAATGGTGAGAAGAACAACAGGTCTTCCCTGCTCTCCAAAACAGGACTGTTTGGAGGATTTTTCTATCGGGGCAGTTTCCCATGGGTGATGGTGGATTCCATTGCCAGGGACACAGGGATGGAGGAATGAAGCCAAGGTGGTGGGCAGAGGCTGGCAATGCAACTTTTGTTGTCTTTCTCACTATCCAAATCTATTTTAATGGGCATTAAATTTTTCCCCAAGTTGAGACTGTTTTTCCCATGACAATAATGAGGGACTTGTTTGCCTTTACCTCACAAACTGCTTCTTCCCTCCCCTGCCCTGCTGAGGAGGGGGGTGTGAGAGGGGCTGGGGGGAGTTTGGCCTCAGCCACGATGTGCTTTGGAGCAGTTGCTGCTCATGGACTAGTCACAAAACTTCAGCCACAGCACTGCTGCCCTGCAGAATAATGAGGAATAGAGGCAAAGCTGGAGACTGCTGTGAGAGACCCAGACAGCGAGAGGGGCACTGGGAAGCACAAGATATGGAACACCAAGAGTGACCATTTGATGAAGAAATATGGATTAGCTCAGGCCGAAAACCATCCAGAAATTATGAGCAAACCAAAAGAGATGCAGAAACATCAACATAAATCTGCTGTCATAGCAAGTGGTAATGGTAACTCTTCTTTCAGCACATGGAGAGATTTTCAGGTGACTCGGAACATAACGGAACTATTTTTGCAGCAGGGAAACACTCAGCCCTACTTTGTGACAGTGAAAGTGCAAACTGAATATTCATCTGTGTCCAGGGAAAGCAGCTCTCTGCTGTGCTCCTTCTGCCATTCCACATTAAATGGTAAGGGAGGCCTGAACTGTCAGGCTTAGGAGCAGGAGGGATCTCCAGGAACAGTGCCTTAGTTCCTGGGTTAGCCAGACATTTCTGTGACAGGAGAGGATGGGGGCAGAAGCCACAAAACACTCCTAAGGATAACCCACAACAACATGGCTCTCTGCTGCCTTTTCTCTCAGAAAGGAAAAGAAGGGAGGACAGAGAGAGTGGATCATGTCAAGAGGTGGAAGGGAGGATGGAAGGGCAGCTGAGCCCCAGACTCCAGGGAGCATCATCCCCTTGGACCATGGCTGGCTGTGCTGGATCCCTGAGCCACTTTAGATAATTCCATAGTAGCGGTGCCTGGTTAGCGCATAACGAAAAGCAAAATAAACCCACTGAGAATCTGGCAAAAGCCTTTTTCACAGAGCTTATATATCATGTCAAAACACCCTAATGTGGATCTCCTGAGCTTTTTTATTTTAAAATATATTTTAATTTAAAAACCCCACGCCATTTGGCAGCAGTAAATCTATAGTATAGTTTTGAGGCGCCTGAGCTTCTCTGCCATATGGAATTAAAGGATTATTTCGCTACATTATACTTTAAATTTATGAATACTAACACCTCTCTGTTACAGCACAGCCAGCAAGCTCAGCCTTCACCAGAGTCCTGAAGGAAGGGGCACCTGCTCCCTGAGAGATGGCAGAACCCCGCTGTGGGGAGGAGAATTTTAGGCTTTCAGTTCTGCCTGTCATTCTTTATTTCCACAGTTCTGCAAGGACAAGGACAAAGCAGTCCCAGCCCCTGCCCGGGTGAGTTCATTCCCTAGCTCAGCTCAGGTGCTGAACTGACTCCTACATGTGCCACTGGCAATGCTTCCCATCCCCAAAATCCTGAACAGGCACAGCCCCATCCCATCCTGACAGGAGTTTGTCCTGTGCCTGTCACAGCATGGACACATTTCCCCCTGTTGCTCAGGGCTCTTGCCTCCACTTGCTCCCTGGGCTTTTCCCTGGACTCAAGCCAGGCTCTGAAGATGGGAATTTTTGTCACTTCTGGCAGGCACACCCTTTCCCCAGTGAGACATGCACAGACCTAGGCAGAAGCATAGACAAATCAGACAGCTGTTCCAAAGACCAGGGAGCAACAGCCAGCTCAGCCTGGGATGAAAAATCCTGGCTGGACCCAGTGAGATCAAAACTCAGTGAGATCCCAGTCATCCCAGTAGAGCCCAGGTCTGCTGGGCCATCCCCAGCCCAGGCTGGACACTGACATCCAGTGTGGCTGCACAAACACAGCCCCAGTCCCTGCCCTGCCCCACAAAACACAGCCCTGCTGTGTCTTCCACCAGCCAGAAAAGAGCAACAGCAGATTTCATGCAGAACTGAATATCAGATTGCAAAGAAAACATATTTTATCAATGATCAAGAACAAATCTGGCTGTATGAAAACAAATAAAAGGAGAACTGCATAGCAAGGGAAAAAGAAAACAACAACAGTGTAAATCAAGGGTTGTTACTTCTGATTTCAATCGTGATTAACAGCTGTCATTCCAGAACATCTATTTATATCTCTCCTGCTACTGACAGAAGTTAGGCAAATATTACTTATCCAGCATTCCCATGTCACCCAAAGCATTAAAGGTGGTTCAACACAGTGGTTTGGGTGTGGAGCAGGACCCCTCCACTGCATTTCTAACAAAGCCATGCTCACCATGACTGCCTAAACAGGGCAGCAGCCCAAGGAAAGCAAATCAGAGGTGAGATAATGAGGAGGAAGAATATTTACAATACACAAGTTTAAGCAGTAAATATGAAAAAAGAATTCACACAGTGTGTGAACTCTGAACATTATTAATACAAAGACATTTTTCACCACAGGGAAGAAAAATCTTGTTACCTGAGAGATACAATAAAATATTAGGAGAGGCTCTCTGTTTACACCTTGATATACAATCTTATGACAACCAATGCAGATGCTCCAAGAAATTGTCAGCTTCTGAGGACCCAGAATGACCTACGTGCCATCATCATCCTGGGATCTGATATCCCTACCAGAAATGAAGCTTTTTTTGCTTACTTTTATGGTAAAAGTGAGGTGAACCAACAAAGACAATGTCTTATCTTTTGTTTCCTTCCTGCCTTTAGTGAGAAGAAAAAGTAATTTTTCTGTTCCAAAACTCTTTTTATGAGAAAAACAAGAACAAACACATGTATATTCTTCCAATTTCCTGTTGGCAAAAAAAAAAAAAAAAGAAAAGAAAATCTAAATTTAAGAAATAACTACAAACAATTTTCTAATCAGCTTGATGATACAGAACAAGAGTGTCTTTAACTTACTTATTCTACAGCACTGCTGGTCATTTCCTGCTGCCTCTGAGCTGATCCACAGCCTGCTCAATACACTGGAGTAGAGGAACTCATCCCCCACAGCCTTAAATGGGGGAGATCTACCAAAGGAGCAGAGCTACCCCCTGTGCTCCTGGGGAGAATTTGGCTATTTGATTGTTATTACAGACACACCAAGTGATCCTGCTCTGCTGGCAGTAGCAGGAGCTGAAGCAACACAGGCTAAGAATAAACAGCATCCTTGCCAAGCGGGGGTGGGGGATAAAGAAACGGGCATTTATTTCCAGATCCTCTTCTCCTTCATTATATGCTTGGGCAACCTTAGATCCACAGCACACAGAAGGTACTCTGAAGGAGGTCTGTAGCTCTATTTTATCTAAGTTTCACAGAGAATGCAGCCCATCATTTTTTCTGTGCTGTTTATACAGAAATCAAAGATAAATTTGGCATAAACTCATCACACCCCAGAATCATACATACATTATACACCATAGAAAGTGTAACAGACTCGCTCTGTTCCCCAGCTCCTGTTAAGAGTGGTATGAAACAGCAAGCTGTTGGCAATTGCAGCAAATGAAGCGTATTTCAGCACACTTCAAAAGCTGAATTGCAAAAAAATATAGGCTTCTCCTGACCCTTTGCATTTTGATGGCTGCACAGTGAGAAATACGGCCTTTAAAATTACACCTTGCAAAGCTCTCCATTGTACCAATCAATCTCTCCAAGCAGCCTGCACAGCACGGGCTGGGAGCAGAGCAGGATGAGGAGCCTGGCTGCGGCTGCTCAGGGACAGCCAGGGTGGGATCATCTGCCCCTCTGCCCTCCTGCTGAGCCTGGCCATGTCCCACCCTGCATTTCCAGGCCTCTGCCTCAGCCCTGGGTAAGGGATGCTGTCTTTGTACAGATAAAACCCACCTCTGAAAAACACAGATGTGTAGTGCCACAGGAGTGCCGTGCTTGTCTGCACGGATATCCATCCGTCCATCCATCCAT
>VZTX01010658.1:545603-675129 GCA_013400915.1 Pardalotus punctatus | reverse complement strand
TGGTATGACCCACTGCCACACTGTTGAAGTACTAAATTAATAAATGGCAAATTAATGTATACAAAGACACACATTCACTGAACCTTCTATTCCTGTACTCTCATTCACCCAGAGTAATTTTGTCTTGAAAAAGTACAGAACATTGGCATCTACATAAATAAACACCAAAGCTAAGGTGAACTCTTCATTTATTTAAAACTTATTATAGTTGTTGTGTTGCTCAGTACCACTCAGCTTTGTCTCTATCATGCAATGATGGGAATAGTCATGATCCAGCTCATCCTGACCAAAACTTTGTCTTTTCACAGAGTCTGTACATCCATAGATGTAAGAATTTAATTCCACTGCATTCCCAGTATTAAGATTTTAGGCTTGTTTTCCTCTTGAATGCCAGTACTTATCAAATCTCTGCCATATGGATTCTAATAGTTTAATAATATTTTTTCATCATTTTTGATAAGTTTAAATGCACAGATGCTTCCCCAAAGAAAGAGGAACAATTCTTATGTAAAAGCTTTATATGTCCCATGCCTCTCTGTGGCAATGACAGATGAAAATGCAAGAAACCTGAAAGAGAGTTAATGAGAGTAACAGTAACAGAATTGCCATTTCTATGTCTTGCTATGACATATATTTTTAACCTGTGTTAAATTCTATGTTACCTTGATCGTGAGAACCCATATAATTAATTTAATTAATTTTCTACAATGCAGTGCTATACTCAGGCTTTTAACACTGGGCTTTTTTGGATTATAAGTCTTAATGATAAACAATCTCAAAATATATTTTAGATGGAAAAATCAAAGTTTTAGTCTTTGACGGCCTTGATATCTTCCGTGCTTTCATTGTACGTTAAACAGAATTCTGTCTATAGCTGAAAACAGATTAGGGTAGGAGCAGTTATGTGTTCTTAACTACAGTGGAATAATATAGGAGGAAATGTCATGAGCATCAAACTAATTTCTGTACAAAATTAAAGCTCCTAGCAGACTGAGAAATCATCACCATTAGCACGGTAGGAGCATTTGAATACAAATCTAAACCTAGCCTAATGTCAGTAGGTATAGGTTCTTACTCAGAAAATTAATTGCATTGCCTCCTGAATTTTAATGGGAAGTAATTGAAATAGTTTATCACTTATAATGTCGCATTCACTAGCTTTTCTTCTGTGCATAAATTTTATTCTGTAGTCACGAGAAGAAAGAAAATCCATGAAAATATATGGTAACTTCAAAAAGGACAGCTATCCTGACAACATAGACTGAAAACTAATTCAGAGTTCTCTGCAATCAGGAGAGACAAGAACATGATGTTTCTGTGAAGGCCCAGAGGAATTGTCAAATACCAGTCTAACCTATTTTAGGCACTCAGATGCTAATATAATGACACAGTATTATAATCAGGACAGTTAACTTTCTTTACTGCAGAACAGTACATACAAAATAGTAATGTGTCTACAACTTAACTGTTTCTAGGAACCTAAAGAGTCAGGAAAAGAAATTTATTGTGAAATAACCATACATCCTAAAGTACATCCAAACCACTCACTCACTGTATGACTGTCTACCCTAAATATCATTTGTGTGCCTTAGTGGAACTCTTATGGTGCCCCTTGAAAACCTGGAAAAGAGTTATTCAGAAAAGTCAGGCTGAAAAGTTCTGTAATGGTGACCTTGCAAGATGCTCAAACTTCTGCCCTTTAACTGTCAGAAAAACAAATCCAACCAAACTGTACATGTTGAGGTCAGTGGCATCACCCTTAATGCTTCCAGGATTTGTCACCTCTAAGAAGAAGCAAACTAGGCTGCAAACAATGCCTTGCATAGCACATAAATTTTTTCAGAGGGTCAGTAAAAATGATCAGAGGCAAAGAAAATGCCATTCACATAAAGAAACTGTGATTGGTTTAGCACAATAGTTAACAGGGGATGGGCAGTGGGGGAAGGTGGAAGGAAGCTGCAAAAAATTCCAGCATCTGTAGCCAGAAATAAAGAAAATTAGCAATAAGACAAAATAAATGTATGAGCCCATCCTGGTTTAACCCCAGCCATCAACCAAGCCACACACAGCCATTCACTCACTCCCCGACCAGTAGGCTCAAGGAGAACTGGGAGGGTAAAAGGTAGGAAACTCAAGGGTTGAGATAAAGACACTTTAATAGGAAAAGCAAAAGCCAAACGCACAAGAAAGCAAAAGAAAGCATTAATTCATTGCTTCCCATAGTGTTCATCCATGTCCAGGAGAGCAGGGCCCCATCACAAGTTACTGTTACTTGAGAGGACAAACTCCAAACAGCCATCCCTTCCTTCTTCCTCCCACTTTATATACTGAGCATGATGTCATATGTTCTAGAATATCCCTTTGATCAGTTTGGGTCACCTGTCCCAGCTTGTGTCTCCTCCCAACCCCTCACATATCCCCAACTTCCTCACCAGTGTGGCAGTACAGAAAGGAGAAAAGGCCTTGGCTCTGTGTAAACCCTGCTCAAAAACATCTCTATATTGTCAGCCCTGTGTTCAGCACAAATCCAAATCCTAACCCCACACTAGGCACTGTCAGGAAAAATAACTTCACCCCAGCCAAAACCAGCACAGATTATAATTTGCTAGTAAAACAGTTCATCAAACATAAATCTGAAATTAAATCGTGCCCAAAATATGTTGGGTTTATTTTGTATTTCTTTCACAAAATAATATTTTTAGAAACTTGCACTTAAGCACTGTATTCAGCAGCAGCAATAGAAATAGGGCTCATCATGTGTGACTTTTGCTGTATGAATATATTTGATGGGTGCTCAGGGAAAGTTACTGTTGACTATGAAACAATGCAAGTCTGCAAATATGTTTTGATATTTACACTTCTACAACAAATATTACTTAGCTTCTTTTCCATTTTCTATTGTATGTTTGTTTCTTTGCTTTTTTATGTGTGTGTGTCAGGTGTTAATTGTTGCATTTTGGAGGTTTAAATATATTGTGTTTGATACTAAAGTAGGTAGCGGCAAACTATAGTTAACATTAGAAACTCAAAAATTAAGTGAAAATCCAGCAGCTCCTTATCTTATTTGGAGAAACAGGATAAAATTTACCAAACTTTAAAAATGCATAATCTCTATATTTTATTTAAGTTGAACGATTTTATATAACCTAAACACACTTTTTCTTAGTTTTGTATTTTTATTATAAAATGTAGAAACCTACACACTCTTCTGATGCATTTTGAAAACCGTTAATGGAACATGAAAGGTGCAATATATCAGATCAATTCAACTTCCCGGCAGTGGAATAATCAGAAAGTGATTTAAATTACCATTATGCTTGAAGAGCAATCTATTATGATGAAGAGCATCATCAAATGTACTTTCAAATTTCTGCGTAGCTTTTATGAAACTGAAATAACATTTCAAGACAAAATATTAAAAGAAAGAAATGTGTTTAAATAAGGTCCCATGAACTAGACATTATGAGACTGATGGAAAACAACAGGAAAGTGTGCTTTGGAATATATGACTATTTACTGCCTTAATGTAATCCTAACATTTTTCTGTCAGGCCAAATTACAGGTTACTCGTTTCTTTGGTTACATGTTCCCATCCCCAAAAGGTAATAGGAAAATAGGAAAAAAAAATAGAGAAATTACAAAGGAAATGAGGCTGACACAATGGCTGGAGGATAAATCCTGTAATGAGAGACTGAGACCTGAATGTAAGTAATTTAGAATGGTGAATACTAAGGACGTATTATGTGTTTCCAACAGCCTGCAAATGCCCTCACAGTGACAGCTTACATGATAAAAATCTCAGTCACAGTCTCAAGAAATGACAGACGAAGAACAATGTCTTAAGGCTAAGAAAAGTTTAGACAGATATCAGGAAAAAGTTATTAGCAGTGTAAGCAATTGAATGATGGTGTAGCCTATGGTGCAAGGGGGGACTGTGGCACTTTTACTACACACATTTAAGAAGAACTCAGATTATAAATTAGCGCAACAATGAATGAAATACATTTTGAAAGTATAGATGCCAAAGGGAATGAACAACTTCCTTTTGGCCCTGATGTATTATTGCTTTGGAGTTAAAATACATATTCCCCACAATAACTGTTCTAAGAGGAAAGGAAGGTAACATTCAATAATATAAACTAAATTCAAGATATTTTTTGATACATTAAATAACTGTGTGTACCTCCTCCTTAGTTAAGATGCAAAAACATTATTCAAGAGCAGTGCATAGAAGAAATAGTGCAGCTAGGAGAATCTGAGGTTTTTAGCAGTTGATAAAAGAAAAAAACATGCTTTAATTAAAGGCTGAAATCAACCATTGTAGGGGAAAAAAATTGCTACCAAACATAAATTACTTTTATTCCACAGAAAAGATAAAAATTGAAAAGCTGGTAAATCTAATCATTAAACATAATTATATTAGGATTTATCTTGTCCTATTTGACTGAAACTACAAAAGTATAACCCCAGTAAAATGACTAGAGATTGAATGGACCTCAAGTCTGAATCATCAATCCCCTGAGATGTTGATGTATCCTTCATATCATCTCTAAAATCCTTTGGTTCATGCTGAACAAAGCTTACATTTCCATTTTCATTTCATTTACCCTTGTCCTGTACCCAAAAGCTTTCATACTCCAGAGCCGTCATTTTATAACAGTTGAAAGAATTTAATTTTTTTCAATAAATATGACAGAAATATATTCAACTACATCATTGACCTTAATACTTTTCAAAGGTTTGGTGAGTGATTCAGGTACTTAGTATCTCGACATTTATAACTTAGGAGAGAAAATACATCAGATGGTTAAAATCATGTTATTGATAGTTCTTTCATTTATTCAATCAAAAAGCTTTTGGACAGGTTAATAGCTATAACAAGTACCACAGATCCATCCTAACGTGCAGGTATATTTCTCACATTAGGCAGTCCCGATGACATCTAATCCTATTTTACTGTAGGGCACAGTTCAGGAATATGGTATTCTGGAGGCTTCCCTGCCCTGAGTAATACAGTTAGTCAAGCAAATGCTCACATTCAGACCTCACCAGTAATATTTACCCAAACAAGAACAATTCATTTAATGACTTCTTTTTAATATTAGGTAGTGCCAATGATCAAGTAAGCCCACTTCAAAATTAAATTTAAAAAAACCAACCAAACAAAAAATAAACAAACAAAAAAACCCACAAAAAACAAACAAAACCCCAAAACAAACAAACAAACAAACACCCCAAAAAATCAAACAAAAAAAAGAAAACACACTAAAGAAAACCCAGCATTTTTGGCTTAACTTAAAATTGGACATATTTCCAGTAACAGAATGGATATCTCTTGACTCTATCTTTTATAAAGACATAAAGAGAAAAATAATTCAGACCAGACAATTTGAGATATCAATACCTAACATTTAGAGGCAAAAAAACCCCAAAAAACAAAAAACCTCCATCTGTCATTATAATACTCTTTTTACAGAAAATCAATCCTGATACATAGAGATGAGATCTACTTGGGTAGTAGGACCTTGCATTACTTCCTTATTTCTGAAGATGGTTTTGGGAAGGAGGCAGGACTAGTTACTGGGCCTTATGATCCTTTCCTTTTGTAAATAAAATTGCAGTCTTACTCTTGGCTGTTAATACCAATTTTTTTTTTTTGTAAATATTAAAAAGAAAAATAAATTAATGATTCTTCAGACATTCCATCATTACAAACTGAAATTTCAAGACAGCTATTTCCTCCTATAGTGCACTGTGGATCGTTTTTGCAGTATACTTTATAAGATTTATAAGTCTGTTGTTTTTTACTTCACAAAAGGATTAATCTTGAGTACTTACATGTCCTACTCTATTTAAAAATCAGGTATCCTCCAGTCAGTCTTATTTGTAACTCTCAGTAAAATGAGAGTTTTCATGAAACAATTTTTTTCTATTTATGCTATTCCACAGCTAGTCATCTATTTGAAAACATAAACCTGGCTTCACATCCTGTAGCATGCAAAGAAGTTATCTCATTCCACATTATGTGAGAATACATAAATTTTCACAATATTAATATAAGCAGTGGAAAACAAATATTCATTAAGCTATCCAGTAATGACCAAAAAATAATAATATTCTGCTAAAACATTAACATCTACCCTAAAAAAAAAGTTTTATTGACATATGAAAGTGAACCCAACTTTAAATTGTCTTCTTCCAACTTAATATTGAAATGTGTGACCTAATCTCCTTTTTCATAGCTAATTAAAACTGCTGTATTATTCATATGTTACAGATACTAAGAAATTTATGTGAACTCCTTAACAAGAAGGTTCTGTAATAAAAATATTGTTCTAACATTTTAAATGTCTTCATATCTTATAATTCAAAATAACATCAGATATTTTAATGCATTTCCAATAATATTTCAGAGTTGCATAAAATGTCTTTTATTTATTATTGACTTTGCTCTACAAAAAATTGGAAAGAGGATCTACATAATGGAAACCAATACCTTACTATCAGCAATAACGGAAAAATTAAATGAATGTAAGTAGATATATTTATTGTGTCTTTAACAAGTCCTTGTTATGTCAAATCTCAAAAGCTCACATCTTTATTTTCAAACAAAATTTTTTACAGATCTTGGACTATTTGGATTTTTTTCATCCAGGTTTGATGATAAACTCTTCCACTCTTTTTGTCTGTGTTAAAACAAACCTGTGGTTAGAAGCAGCTTCTATAAAATGAGTAATTTTTAAAACAGTACGTAGAAATTATAAAGACACTTGAAGTAATGCCTTGGAAATTTTGATCATCTTCCTCCTGAGTTAAGATAAATTAAAAATGGAGTTATATGCCGAGGGTTGAGGAGGGGTGGAACAAGCCTCTGCATTTACTGAAAGTGTCTCTATGGCTTCTGAGAGATCGCTCCAGCCAGCACTGCTCTGGTGCTGTACAGAACGGCTTTCCTCACACCCGAGCCGGTGTCAGGCACAGTTCTCACTCACCCAGTGAGCCGAATAGCTCTGGCATTCCCAGAGACAAAGAATTCAGAGGCCCTCTCTCCTGGAAGTTCCAGACGTTTATTCTGAAGGGGTCCAAGGCAGAAAGAGAGCAAGATGGCCCTGAGCGCCCCCAGTTATAGGGACGATCTGGGGCCAGATAACAGGAGGCGGGGAGAAACCCCCTTAACCAACGGGGAGTAGGGAAGGGTAGGATTTAGGGATAAGTTACAACCAGAGGGGCTCACACAGTTTCGGGGAGAGACCATTGTGTTTTCCAGGGGGTGCTTAGATCAGGAGGTCTTCCACCAGTGAGGTCCTGTTGTATTAGGACCCACAGTGGTAGAATTGGTATGGTCCACTGCCACAGTTATATTGCCCAAGATAAAAGGAGGTAAACTTTTTGCCTGGTCTAAAACCTCCAGAGGGTAAAGAGCTCATTTGTTTTTAAACTATCAGAAACTCCATGCAATAATTATCTCAGCATCTCCAGTGTCCATATAATAATAATCAAGCACTAATCAATAGAAATTACATATTGAGACCAAAAATAAAAGTTTGTTCCTGCACAGGTATTTAGCTACAACTTTTATTGCAGGCATTTTTCACTTGCTCTTGCTTCATTTGGGGAACAGAATAGATTGCATTCTAAGTAAGCAGCTGACAACATAATAATACATACCAAATAATAGAATGAGAACAAGGTCTGAAAGATGTAAAAGATTAACTTCTTTATATCTGTAACTTTTGTATCAACTGTAGTAGAATAAAACCCATATTTGTTAATAATTCTCATTATGCAATTTGAGGTGTGGTAGACTAGAAAATGGAACAGTATACTATGACCATGAATGACTTTCTTCTTCAGTTCTCTCTTTTTGTTCAAAGCTGATATTCAAGAGCTAATTAAAATTATGATCAACTCTGGGTTTACAGCAATTCTGCATTTGGAAAATAAGAAAACATACTTGAAGAATCAGTAAGATTTCAAGTAGACCTGTGATGTAGTGCATTTGCATATACAAACAATCCTGGTGGACATGCTCTATAAACTACTTGGAAACAAACAGCTGAATGACAAGTCTCAGAATGGAGGTAGACTACTTATTAAGTGCATTCCTGCTGTAAGAAAAAGTACAGTAACTTCTTTCTTATCTAGCCAGATGAAGAGTAAAAGCATTATAAATTCATATCAAATCAAAGAAAGCATTGTTTTAAGATTTAAGGCAATAATTCAAGGCAATAGAAATTTTACTGTTCAAGAAAAAAACCCCAAATGAACAAAGGTTTCTTAGAGGAAAATATTACTTGAAAATATTAATTATTTGTGATAAAGGAGTATTGCTTTAGGTATGTTAAAAGTAGCTGTGACTACTTAAGACTTATTTAGACTTAAGACTTACCCCTTTATTTTATTTATT
The DNA here is from genome assembly GCA_013400915.1 of Pardalotus punctatus. NCBI lineage: Eukaryota > Metazoa > Chordata > Aves > Passeriformes > Pardalotidae > Pardalotus > Pardalotus punctatus. Next base: position 666,722 of record VZTX01010658.1, on the reverse strand, counting down.
TTTATTTATAGAGAGAATTTATAAAAAACCCATTCCTGTAATTTTACAAGACATAAAATATTTCTTTATTGGGGCAGCTGATATAATTCAAATTTGTTGAATCTAAGGTTTATGAAGACATAATACTAAATTCTTTTCTTTCACTCTTCCAGAGACTATTTTCTCATATTCTTTATCAACTCTCTCTTACTTGTTTCCAAAAGTAAAAAATCCATGCACAACCTTGACCATGTATGGATCAATCTTTTAGACTTTAGAAAGTGCCTAGCAGCTGTCAAGAAAGTTTGAAAGACACACTCAGAAAAATTAAATCATCTCAGTAAAATGATGCAGGATGAAAAGGCCCGCTGAAATGGATTATGGACATCTGTGTAAATTCAATGGACATTAGAAGACATCAGATATGTCCAATTCCAGACCTGAGATCAAGGAGAACAGTAGATAAATTAAAAATAGGAATTAATTATTTCAATATTCATGGTGAGAGCATAAGACTGTGGAAAGGTCTTGTGGTAATGCAAAGTCTTAAATAAAATTGGAAGCATGGTTTTAGAATTTTCAGCAAGATAGTTACCAGCCTGCATTTTTGCCTTAAATTTACAGTGTTCTATTCCTCTACTCAACATTTCCTTGTTTATTGCAAATGAAGCTTTTGAAGAGACAGCTGCTCATCATTTGTGTTCATCAGTGCTTATCATTTGTGTGGAAGCACTGATGGAGTCAGGTTAGCAACACGCAGGAACTCCAGTGTTTCTCATAACTCACCCAGTTTTCAACTTTAGCAATATTTTCAGAAAACAATGTTTTCTGAATAATGTGCCCTAGTGCATAAGAAAAAGCCATTTCCAAATAATTTAATGAAACTGGCAGACAGCTTGCTCTGTGGTGTGCCGTGCTGAGACAAAGTTGTAGAAGCTGTGATGCGGCATTACTGTTTGTTAACATTTTCCCATGAGCCTTCTTTCTGGTGTCACTTGAGAGTAAGTCATTTAGTAATTCTGAATTTATTTGAACAGATGTTTTTTTCATGTTTATTTTACCACTGGGGTTATGTAAACCTAAATTATGGTTGAGCAAAAAGCAATTCTAAACATCCGTAGTTTCTGCATATTCCTGACAAGGTACGTATCAGTGATTCATTCAGTCATAACAAAAATAACATTTGGATCTCATATAGCATTTGAATTATTCTAAGCAGTTAGTACACAGAACACATTAATTATTAAGCATATATGACATAATTCAATTTTAATCTTCAGATGCAAAATTGCCATTCTGTTTCTTGGCTCACAGGAAAGAAATTCCTAAACTTTTATAATGTTGTCAGGAAACATTTGACACCACAAAAATGCTCATACTAATCTAAATTCTACTCAGCCATATGTTAGACTTTTGCATAAATTGCAAAGCAGTTTATTTTGTTCTCTGTACTGAAAAAAAAACTTATTAATGTAAAGTATGACTAGAATAAATTGAAAAGTAAAAATGAATAAAACTTTCCAAGCAGAATCACTTCTTTGTAAATGCCAGTGCAATAGTAAAAACTCTTTAAAAAATCTTTAAAGAGATCATTCTTATTTCTCACTCTCTGCATGCACATTTGAAAGTAGCATATCTGTATTTCTCCCTTACAATGACCTGTAATGTAAAGCATAGTGCTTTAAAACAACTGCTGTAGAAGATTTTTTTTTTGTAGGAGACAGGAGGTTATCTTTGAATTAAAAAGAGATTACTTTTAGCCACATATTGGTTTTTTTAGCCACATATGAAGAACGATCTACAGAATGTGGGGCAGGTGAAAGGGGAGCAACATCCACTTTGCATGTTAGCCTTCATAAAATCCCCCCTTAGTAAACTACCGTTCTCTTGATTCTGTAGTATTTATGAATCTATGGAAAGGTTATTTATCTATCTGATATTGTATATTGTGCTTATCTAAAATATAGTGCAGCAGTGGTTTTATAGCATAAGTGGGAATTTAATTTCACTGAATCAGAAGCTAGCGTAGTTAAAAAATTATAATTTTGCACGTTGATCGCATACATTTCTGTAGTGTCTTCTCTGTTCTTCACTGGAGAACTCTAACATAAAACTTTGAAATATAGTGAGAGTAAAAGAAAGAAGTTTACAAAACCGTTTTTCATGAAAGTAACATGTCCCCTGGAAAAACATGGTGTCCCCTTTTCCTTCTGAGTGTGTAGAGAACAAGGATAGCCATGAATAATGGAAGTACTCAGTTTTTCCTTCTCTCAGAGTGTGTGATAAATTTATAGTGACCATGAAGATATCTGGGGTACTTTCAGACATACCTCTATGGACCATCAGCCTCAGATCAGTTACTGTCATTCATTTCTGAAGGAGAGAGGCTTCCTTCTGAAAATCTATATGCAGTTTGAAGGAAAAAATGCCATTCTGGCATCTGATTCAATAGCCCCTTTATATCAAATAATCACAGAATGGTTGGAAGCGACGACTGGAGGTCAGCTAGTCCAACCTCTGTTCAAACAGGGTCATCTAGAGCATGTTATTCAGAATTATGTCCAGACAACTTTCAAATATCTCCAAAGGAGACTCCACCACCTGTGGGAAACCAGAGTGTCAAAAAACTTTGCTAAAGTCTACGTAGACAGCATCCGCTGCACTCCCCTCTTTATATCCAGCCAGTTCTCCCATCACAAAAGGCAATAAGGTTGGTTAAGAATGGTTTCCCTTTAGTGACTCTATTCTGACTACTTTTGATCACCTTATTGTGTTCCATGTGTTTAGAGATGGCCCCTAGGATGAGCTGTTTCATCACCTATCCAGGGACTGAGGTGAGTCTGACTGGCCTGTAATTTCCTCTGCCATCATTTTTGTCCTTTTTGAACACTCGGGTGACATTTGCTTTCTTCCAGTCCTCAGGCACCTCTTCTGACTGCCATGACTTTTCAAAGATGATTGAGAATCACCTAGTAATGGTGTCTGACAGTTCCCTGAGCACCTGTGAGTGCATCCCATCAGCGCCCGTGGACTTCTGGATATCAAGCTTGACTAAATGGTCTCTAACCCAATCCTTCTAATCAAGGGAAAGTCTCCTTTTCTCCAGTCCTTAGTCTCCTGGATCACCAATTCCAGAGGCATGGCAGTAGCAGTGAAGACTGAAGCAAAGAAGGTGTTCAGCACCTCAGCCTTCTCTGCAGCCTCTGTTGCAACAGTCGCTGTTCCACTGAGTAGGGGCGCCCACATTTTCCTCAGTATTCCTTTTGTTATCATTATGTTTGGAGAAGCCCTTCTTGTTATCCTCAACATCTTCAGGCAAATTTAATTCCAGATTAGCCTTGGCCTTCCTTGTTGCTTTTCTGAACACTCTGACATCACTGTATTCATCCCAGGCATGCTGTCCCTTTTTCATGTGTGTCTGCTGACAGAAGCTCCTGTACCTGTACAGAAAGTTATCAAAGCTTTCCAGGAACCTCTTGGTCTGCTTGTGCCTTGTTCTGTCCCTCCAGTGATTGTCGGGGTGGTTGAAGTCCCCCATGAGAACCAGGGCCTGTGACTGTGAGGGCACTTCCAGCTGCCTTTTGGAGGCACCCACCTGAGCAGGTGGCCTGTAGGAAACACCCACAACACTGTCACCCTCACTAGTCTGCATGCAAATGAGACTAATTTACTCGAACCTCTAAAGTATTAATGTGGTCCTGCATTGTGGCACTCCATAGTTTTAAATCTTGAAGTGTAAGTTAGTATAACATAAACTTGTGACTGCTGTGTTATCAGGGTAAACCCATGGGAAATTCATGTCAAATCCTGAAAATAATATTGATTGAATTATTCAGAAGGGAAAAAGTTAGGCCTGGATGAAATAAATTGAAATTTAAAAAAAAAAAAAAAAAAAAACCACAACTGAGGTTTTCATCAAATATCTAATTAAAAATATGAGCTTCCGCATTTTGGAGAGTGAATAGCAGCAATATTCATTATACTAAGTAAGCTTTCTCAAAATAGAGGAAACTGTTGGCAGTTCTAATATTATAATATGGATTAAAAACCCCCCACATTTAATCAAACTAAAAGTGAAAGAAGAGAGATTATCAAGGCATACCCCTCCTGGGGATGTTCTTAGGATACCATCACAGTCCTAGTCCTGACATTTGAAAATCCCTTGCAATGCCTGACTTAGCTATTTCCCTGTTCTGGGATATTTTGGCCAACTTGCTCAAGACTCTCCTTTTCTGACATTGCACTATCTCAAATGGTCTTAAGCACTGCAGTAAGCAGAAGCCCCTAGTGACCCCTCTCACAAATCGGGAAGAAAAGCTGATGAAATGTCACTCCCTTGAGTATAAGTTTAGGATAAAAACAGCTCCAAAAAAAGGGGATCAGAAACTGAAGCCAATGATCTGCCATAAATAGTTTCCAAAGTAGTAGGAAAGATGAAGAATTTTGGATAAATCTTTTCAGAGACAGCAGAATATTGATTTTTTTGGTCAGGTTCCAAGGCCTACATCCATTGACAGACTTAATGAAGAGATTCACAATAAGCAGGGAATAAATAAGAACTCTGGTGTAGACAAAGAGACGTGAAAATTGGGGAGTCCTGAGCCATTTGTTAGCTACTGATTTTCCTTTAGGAGCAGCTGCAAGTGAAGGAACAAAACAAGCAAAGAACAGCCAAGATGAGAGGGATTTACGCACTCAAAAACAGTAAAGAAAGGACAAAGTATTTTGTAATTCCTGAAGTCATTTTTGAAGCTGAACTTTCAGACTAAAGTTGTGTTACACTGGCAGGTCATATATTCTAGAAACTCCAGGTTGTTTTCTGCTTTACGTATATGGCACTTAAACTTTGCCTCATCTCTGGTGTTGTATTTTATCTTGATACTACAGTGGAATCAAAGGGCAGTTCCAGCACGTATCATTTGCACACTGTGATTTGTTAAAGAGACTCTTCCGGACCAGCAGACAGCAAAGGTTGTTATTTTATCCTTTTAATCCTTCATAAATTTTCTCCAAATTTCTGTAGAAAGCTCACTATTCATAACAGCATTCACTTCCAGTAATACAGAAATGGGCCTGAACCTAACCAGATTACACAGGATACCTAACAATTTTCACAAAATGGCCTTTGCTTTTCCTGCTTCATAGTTATGGGATATCCTTTGAACTATTATGAAGCAATCTCTCTTACTGTCCTTGATTGGTTTAAAAAGACAAATGTTTCACTATCTTTTTCAGAGATACTTCTGTGCATCAATTTTATTTTCTCTTTTCTCACAATGCTGTCATCTCATTTGCTGAACAATATCATACATTACTTGGCATTTTGGTTTTTGTATGTAACAACTCCCATATCTTTTAATTACATGATTTAGACAGTTCACAGTATTTCCAGTGGGGGAAAAAAAAAAAAAAAAGTAAAACCTTAAAACACTGGCTAATATTTAAATATATTTTTTTAAACTATTGAGAACTGTAATTTTAGAAGCACCATTATTTTTATTTTTACTTGTAAGGTTGAGATGAAGGCTTCAACATAACTCCAGTAACACTGTCTTTGGTGAGTTACACTAGTGCATTTGAGCAGCAAAATGTGACCAAAAACTTAAATTTATTTTTGGTCTTCATTCTTAAATTTAAAAGTATAAATTTAGCCCTTTTCAGCTAAGACATAGGCCCACTCATTGCAGCTCTTTGCTACCGTATGTATTTCTCCACTTACCTGAATCAAAGGCACCTCCTATCCCAAGGTACCTTAAAAAGCGGGGCTGTGATCTGAAAAATACCTCAGTGTCACTACATCAATTTTCAAGCAACATTTTGCTCTAGCAAAGGCAGCTCTGGAGAACATTTGAAATACATTTAATGAGCAGCTCCCATTAGGAACCCAAAAGCAGGGGCATAAGTGAAGGGACCTAAGTGCAAAGCAGCAGAGACCACACCCAGGAAACTCCTACGTGACAGTTAAATGTTCAAGTGCAGAATTCAGACAGACAACAGATTCCTTCAGTTTGGCATAAATATTTAATCATTATTAGTCCCTTGAACATTGACTGTAGCATTCTTGAAGGCAGAGGGACGTTGAAGGCATTTGAAGAGGTTTTTTTGAGAAATGTTGAGGCTTTTAGAGGATTGTTTTGGGATCTTTTCCACTCCTTCTGTAGTCTGAGGGAGTTTGTCCTCTGAGGTAGCTGAGAAGCAAGCTGATAATATCCCAACCACTGTATATATATATTCAGAAATCACCTTTTATTATTCTGGCTAGGAATCAAAAGATAAAGAAAGGAACATTTCTTAACACATATAACTTAGCCTTGTATTAAATTCCATTCCTATGGTGAAAAAAAAAAAAAGAAAGATTTAAGTAAGATTTCCTGCCATGCAGAAGGGTTAATCATCACAAATATCAAGGGGAAAGCACAGAATGTAAGGAGGAGTAGAATAATAAATCTTCATGATTTTCTGAAGAATGTATTTCTGCCTCAGGTATTTATTAAAAAGCAGGCCTTTTTTCAAAATACTGTGCCATAGAAATAAACCCTCAGGAACCTCCTCTGCAAGCATTATGCTACTTCGTAAATGGCTTTATATTGGCCTGTTGAGAATGTGAAGAAGTTGCTGGTAGCTCATATAGAGCTGTCAATGAGCCCACAGTGATATTTGAACCCACAGACAAATGTGAGCAAAACCATGGCTTCACATAAGTCAAAAATTCTGCTAAAGAATCATTAGTAAATGTCATTTAAATATGTGTACCAGCAAATTACCCTAGCAATTAATTAGTAATGTTACCATGAGAGTATACTAATACTACAAATAAGAATTTGACTATTGCCATTGAGTTTGAATAATATTTTGTTAAAACGGAAACCAATAAGATTCTCTTTTATGTCATTATCATTATGAGTAACACAATACAGCAATGAACAGGATTTAGCTTTAGGGATTCATATACACAAAGGAGCACCAAGATCCAAATATTCTGTAATCCACAGAATCAAAGGCAATGCGCGAAAAAATTGTTTTCTCCTGCTCCAGGAAATTAAGCCTTTACTCTTAAAATTAGTACAACTTTATTTTAGATTTTTGTTTCTCGGTATGGTGTATTATTCTGTGGACCACTATAATACATTAGAAAAAAAGAAAAAAGGGGAGTCTTCTTTTAAATACCTAGGCTTTTCACTAGTGAGATGTTGACTTACCCCACAAACCTGCAGAGCACTCAGGCATATTCTTACTGTTTGGCAAAATAATACTCTCCCTAAATTAGACTTCTCCATGATCAAAATACAGATGCGCTCAGCTAATTTCATGAGTATTCTGCAGCTCTCCTTTTAGGACCCATGATCACTGCCTTAAGAGATTCATTCTCCATAGGCCTTGTATGAAGTGAAAATTAAACATATTTCTCTGTCATTTGTCAGGGGCAGAAGATTTCAGGACTCATATCCAGATCTAGTCTTTCTTCTTTAACTGGCAATTCTCTTGTATTTTGTGCATGTCATTCTCTTTCTTATCACACATCTATAACTTTAAGTAGATGGTTTATCATCCAATAAAGAATAATCCCTCTTAGCCCTCTTATGAATTTTCATTTCTGTTGTCTTATTTCTGTGTGAGCATATTCTTTATCCGTATATTCTTTAAGAGTAATTTGCTTTTTTCAGTGGCACTGCACAAGTTGGCAGGAACTGCTTTTTTGTACTAGATTCATGGAGTTTGACATCATAGCTAATTGTTGTTTCCTGGAAGGTTGTTGCTTCCTTGTTCCTCTGACACTCTGGAGACTATCCATTTCCCTCCACCAAATCTAGTTTAAAGCTTTGCTAAGTCCATCTATTAGAATGTTATTATCATGACAAATAATGTAAAACATAAATTCAGATATACAGTGTATTTGTTAGGATTTGAACCCAGAGAGTAATAGCGCACATTAAGGTTTATGGTATAAATATATTATGGTAAGCTACTTCTGAAAAGATAAGTAAAAAACTAAAAATAGAAGTAAAAAGTAATCAACATGGACACATCCTTTCTAATTGTACAAATGATGCATAAAAGTGGCAGTCTGACTGCAGGACTTGGTTGCTCTCTGGTGTCTGAATCAGTTCAAGAGATACATGGAAATAAGGTCACTATGTTCAAAACCGCAGGATTAGAAGATAAAATAAGTAAGGTTGAATAGTACAAACTAAGTCAGATTTCAATTCTTTATATGAACAACAGAGCAGATGGTAAAGGCATTTTGTTGTACAGAAAGATGAAAAATAATTAGGCTTGGAGCAAGAAAACAAGCTGTACAATATGTGGCAAATGGCCCAATAATTTAGCACACTGATCAGGAAAACAATTTGAAGGTTATTATGGAAAATCATTTTAACCAGAAACACAAAGCGCAGTAGCAGTAAAAAAGGCAAACAAAACATTACTGCGAATGTGTAGATGGATAGACTACAATAAAAGGAAATATAATACTGCTATTGTGTACTTTCCATTAGGCTATATATGAGCTAAATATGCTGCACTGGCTAGGCTAGCCATCACAGGAAGAAAATAATGTTTTGAAGTGAAAAAAGGAAAAATTCAGCAAAATTATAATAAAGCTTGAAAAATACACATTTAGAAAAATGTGTCTTGAGCATTAAATTTATAAAGGAATTTATGTGAGAGTAAGATGCAAAAATGTTTTTCTCTAATCTTCAAATCCAGATTTCAAGTCTAGAATCTCTCAGGACAGGTTCATTTCTGCATACAAGTCATTTTTTGACATCACGGTACTAGTTAAGGAATAACATCAGTAAGAATCAAGGTCCTGAAAGAGTTGCATTTATCATTGAAAAGGATAATGTATTCCAGTGTAATTTCCTATACTTGGAGTTAAAGTCAGTGATGTCTCTTTCAACTAAGTCCACATACAGATGCGTAATAGAATAGGTGTTCCCTCACACTGCTTAAGAACATAAAGCAGTGCATGCTTAACTGGTGCCTTCATCTGTTTAACAGATACATAGAAATAAGAAACTCATTTGTAACAGTCAGTATCTGCCTGCAAATGAAAAAAAAACCACAACCAAACCAAAAACCAGGTGCATTCATCAGATGCTCAATTTCCCATAAATCATTCAGTCTACTGCAATAACAACCACCTTTCCAGGAAATATATGAGCCTAGTGCCTTTACTCGCTGACTGATTTGATTAATAGCAAATCCTTTTTTTGAGCTTCAAACTACTATTTTAGATGATCGACTATATTAGATTACACATATATTATCTAACCACATACAGTGTTATTTATCAGTAGACTTTTTAAATTAAAAACCTCTCCAAAAAAGAGGTCAATTTAAAAAGTTAGCCTAAAAACAGTCCTTAAATGTAATTTTACACTCATATCTCCTCATAAATGGGCAGTCAGTTTACAACAAAACAAACAATGAGACATTCAAAAGTTATTTATTCCTTCGACTTCCCTCTGGATATAGATGGTCACTACAAATCAATTACAGTGATATAAATTATTTATATATTTAGAGAATTCACATTCTTTTAAAGGCTTTTTTTTCACTGGACTAATTCAAAATATTTCAGAATCTCCACAGTAATATGGATAATAAAAAAAAATTAAATTTAAAAAAATTAAACATTTATATTTTTTCTTAGGAATGGCAAGCTTGTAATTATATACTAATCTCCCTCAAGCATCCCTTTCGATGTTTATGAGTGCATATGTTTATTATGACATCATAAACCTGTAGGAGAGAAAGAAAAGATGATTTTTTACATCTATTTCTCATGTTATGAACAAGTAATAGTCTCCTCAAATATTTTAAAATTTAATAATTTCTAAGTCTTGGTCAAAAGTAGATAAGAAAAAAAAATGTTGCACATGACAGCACTTTAATGTTTTTTATTCAGACTTTCAAATAAATTATCTATTAAGAACACTATCTAGCTATACCACATCCAGAGAATATTCACATGATTTAAAATAAAAATAATCAAGCCACACGACCAAAACTGCTCTGCACGTTTCTCAAGTCGTGTATTATCTAACAAAGTATCAGCTTTTCTGCTTTAGAATAGGCCTGAAGGAAGATTCAGACTGAGATAAAAACATTCAGTTATAAATACGACAGATACAAAAAGGAAAAGTATCTTTTCACTGTTATTAGCAGGAAATGTTTTAAACCACAAAGAGATTGGACTGCTTTATATAACAAATAAGGAATGAAATCCAAAATTTCATTATCTAGCAGAAGGAAATTAAAAGGTATGGAAAAAAAGGTCAAACAAATTTTTATGCCTTAAATTGTTGAGTAAACAAGTACCAAATTACTTTCTGTTTTTGCTGCAATACATTTCAAGATTATGATTTGTACTATTTTATGTTAATGGCATACCAGCTGATATTGCTTTTGTTTGTGTCGAACTTCATTGAAAATGTCCACAAGGAAAGCAGGAGACTAACCAGCTACTGTTCACTCAGTATTAAAAGGAAGGAACTATTCTCTTTGTGGTATAATTGGTAGGTGGCACAACAAATTTATTCCCTATCTTTCTATTGCCTCTTCCCACCCCACTCCTATAAGAAGATTCCAGAGCTTTCTTTAATAAAAAAATAATTTATAGACTGCATGTCTATGTAGGCGTTTCACTAAAATATTTGTAAGAATAAAGACAATGAAAAAAACAAAGAGACAACAAGAAGAAAATTCTAGGTAGAAATACAAAAACTCTGGTGGTATAGACAATGAGAAAAAGCTTAGAGAAATTGAGGGATAAGCATTGAAGGATTAGACTCCAGGAAAAGATATCTTTCCACAAAAACAAAATAAACAAAACAAAAAAGGCTTCAACATCTACAAAAACTGGAGGTATAATTCAGGATATTTTCCTGCTTTAAAGTGAAAAGTGATACGAGTATTAAGCTGCTATGTCAGGTGAATTTTCAAGACCTACAGAATACTGAATTTAATTGAGTCAAAAGATTTTGTGTTGGAGCACAAGGGCACAACATACATAAATGATCAAACTTACCAAGAGTAGAAGGATGAAAGGCAAGATCTGCTAAAAGAATCACACAGAAAACCTTGCAAGTCAAACGAAATTCCCAGTGCAAGTAAGAGCAATTTTCAAATTGTACATATATAGAATGGAAATTGCCAAAAGAGCCTCTATTCTACTTCTCTAGAGCTTTCATTTTTTATGTGATTGAAGCAGAGGAATATTTTTCATGGTTATTTTATAACTTGTATTATAATGGGGGGGGAGGGGGGGAGGAATCCTGAGTTTTTCTACTATTCTTTGCCTAAGAGATCAAATGTAATGGTAAAGACTGAAGAATAATAAAGCACAGTCATATTAACCTCCCTGCCAAAAGAACCCACCAGACTGCAATTTCTATTACATTAATATTGTTGCTTGTGAACTAGGGATAAGGTTACTTTAAAAATAATACAGGAATAAAATGAATCTATCCCATGTCTCCATGGACATTTTTCTCAGTGCCACATTGGATAGTGTTTTTATATCCCAAAACTAAAAAAAGGCACAGTGAGAAGAACCAACAGAACAAATCCAAAGCCTCTGAATTGTTTCTGCATCAAGAGCAAGAAACCAGAAAGAAAAACTAAAGAACTTGCTACCATTCCAATAACCATTGCATTATTGCCATTTCCTTTATCTATTTATCCATTTGTGATGACACTACCTGATGTTATAAGCTTGTAGATCTGGAGAAGAAGGTGGTTTTTTTCTTTATTTAATTATCCAGTTGCTTAATAATTTGGTCATATAGTACAAATGTGGCTCTTCAGTAAAATGCTGTATTACATTTTTTTGTAAATTTTGAAATACAGCTTCACAGCTGGAACCTTTTCTGCATAAATGTGTGTAGAATACATTTAGAATACATTGTGTCATAAAAATAATTAAATCATTTTGTCTTTGGGAAAATCTGCTTATTACTGAATATTACTGCATTCTAGAATTTTAGAATTTCTATTAAAATATTGATGTAATAATTTCCTATCTGTAAGGAAAATATTCTTCTCAATTTAAAATATTTTCACCTCATATCATTAAAATGTAAACATTAAAACACTATTTTCAAGTCTTTTCTGGTGAGATTTTTTTCAGTGATAATGATAGTGCAGTGGGATTTGAAAGGCAATGAGAATTTGAATGGGAAGGTTTGGTCCAAGTTATATTGACTTTCATTAGTTTTTTATATAAACATGCATTGCCTATGGCTCAGTAGGCATTCTGCTTACTTATCCCTGCCAAGTCCATGGAGAGTATAACACTCTGAAAAGGATCCTTAATTGTACATTTAGCTAAATATTAACCTGCACTTGGATTTGCTAAAGACTTCAAAAACCTTGCCATATATATCACAAGATTTTAATTGTAGACAGCATTTTACTTTCATATATTTTGCTCTGACATCACAAATTCAAGACTCCAGATGGATGCATTAATCACACAATCACAAAATATTCTGATTTGGAAGGCACCCACAAGGATCATTGAGAGTCCAGCTCCTAAGTGAATGGACCATCTAGGGATCGAACTCACAACCTTGGCATCATTAGCACCCTGCTCTACCCAACTGAGATAATCTCAGCGTCAATAAATATAACTGAAACATTAAATACAAAGGAATTAATATTATTTCTTTAGTTCAACAAGGAGAAAGAGAAGAAAAATTATTATAATAAACTAGCCTTTAAACCAAATTATTGTTCATGTTATTTGAAAAAAATTGTAATCCAGACTCATTATTGAATGTTTTTCAAACTAATATATCATTCCAGTTTGTTTGGTTTCTTTAATGCTTAGCATCCTGCTTCTTTGTTTAAAAGTCTACTAAGGTAAACAAATTAAAATTCCTACCTACTGTTCCTCATCCAGAATCCTGTGTTTGATAAAAAATATGATTCTTGTAATAGGTTATCAGTGTAAAGTAATTTTTAAATAGGACAAGATGCTCCATGCCAAAGTAAATTTGTCAGTCCTAAAATAAAATAAAAAAAATTAAAAATTCATGAAGTGCTGAAGCATGGACATTTAGTAGTTAGACTTACTGTAAATTATTGAGATGCTTAGAACCTATAGCAACTGTCTACATAATCAATGCAAGAGGCTGTGTTTATGACAGATTGAGAGAGTGGAAAGGATTAGTTGAGGACAGACTAACTCATCATTAAATTAAGCAAAAATTGTTCAACCTTAGAAGCATACAACAGGGTTTTTACTTTTAATTAAGTTTTAACTGCTCTTTATGCAAATTCTCCTCTAAATCAGTATCAAACATGTCCTAAAGCTATTCATACATATAGCTAATTTATTCTGTGCTTGACAATCCTGCTGCTGAAGCAATGTCAGCAAAATAGCTGATTATATTAGATGTGGTTGAGGTTCATTTGCAGTTTCTGATTAAACTGCTTTTATTGAACTAGATTATAATGCTAATCAGAATTAGCTAGGTGCTGAAATATGACCAAACTGATCACAGAATGGGTTTTAAGAAGATCAGACAAAAAACTATAAATGGGGCTAACCTGCAGTGTGTTTATTAAGATTAGCAACAGAGCAAAACAAACGACTATTCACAGAAATTTTAATTTTGTAGTTTCATTTTAAATGACTCAGAGGCAGAGGTTCAAAGGCATGACTTTGTGTTTTAATTAAAATTATACCAGGCTCCAAGGTAAACATTTGTACTTTATGTTTAAACAAAAGGACTTTGTGTTCAAATATAAAGCAGGATCAGCACCCTGCATAATATTTTCCTTTTCTCCTGTATCAGAGTAATTACATATGAAGGTTTGAACATTCACAAATTCACCATTCAGCTCAAACTCTGAGTAGTATATAATGCTAAGCAAACCAGATGAACATGCTTCAGGCCACTTTTTACTAGGCAAGAAGTAACAATGCTCTTAGTCATTTTGCAAATAAGGTTATAAAATAACTCCCTACTGTCAGGAGCAGCTTTGTTTAAGCAAATCATTACCTTATTCTTTTTTCTCAGTACTGGTGATAGGGACAGTTGCAAAGATTTGGGAAAAAAACCGTTCATCTTAGCATTCAAACCTTCGGGCTTCGTTTGGGGTACTTTAGAAACACCTAAGCAAAGTGAAATATCTTTCTTTGTGCTACCTGCCACAGCACGCTGAAACACTGGGGCCAGTGTAGCCAAAATTCCCTTGGCTGACTCTCAGCAGAGCCGGGGCAGCACAGCCACCCCAGCCCCTGGCACTCTGGCCAGGCTGGAGTCCTGCACATCCCTGCTGCTGCCGGAGCACCTCGAGGCAGTGGCTCCTGCTGTCTCAGGGAGCAATTTCAACATCTCCCATAGGCAAGGAGAAAGAGGACCTGAGCTCCTTATCAGTCTTTCTTCTGCCTTGCAAGGCTCTCAGGGCACACAGAGGTGTATGACTGGTCCAAAATTCATGGGAGTTCAGAGGGAAATCTGTTATCTCATGGGTGAGACACTGTCTCTTAGGAGCCTGAAGCAGAGCCCATCTCCAGAGAGAGCACCTTTGAGTTCAGAGAAAAAACCTGGTCTTCATAAATCTGCAGTTCTTGTCTCAAGCTACACTGTAATGTAAACCCCTGATTTCCAGAAGGGCTGAAAATGGTGCATTTTGTCTCTCTCTCCTTCTTACTGTTTTCTATATTTTTGCTTATAACTTTAGGATCATGAAGGAAAAATAAAAAGCTGCCTGTGGCTTGGCAAAAATAAGGACACAATAAAAACTGTTCAATCTTTGCCGAAACCTCAATGCTAATTAGGCTGTTTAATTAGACTGTCTCAAATTAGTGGTATTCTCTTTGCAAACAAGAATGGCAGTGTCAAATATGTCGAATTAAAACAGTTCACTGATTACACACTGAAAATTATGAAACTTCATGCTTCACTCAGGGTGCTCACTCAGCTCTAAAAAGATATTTTTCAAAATATATATTTTTTGAAGCTATTGCAATTTTTATTTCAGCTGTCACAATAATTTCATGGATTTCCCTACTATTCTTTTCCATGTATAATTCCTGTAAAACACTGAATCAAGAGATTACAATTCATCAAAACCCAATTGTTTTTCCCCAGTAGGTTTTGGATTTAGTCTCCAAGAAATAGATGTTCTTATTTAATCAAAAAATAATTTATAAAACCTAAAGTTAAACAAGGTTACCCTCCAAAACACTCATAATTTAGA
This sequence comes from Pardalotus punctatus, assembly GCA_013400915.1. NCBI lineage: Eukaryota > Metazoa > Chordata > Aves > Passeriformes > Pardalotidae > Pardalotus > Pardalotus punctatus. Next base: position 651,527 of record VZTX01010658.1, on the reverse strand, counting down.
AAGGCTGTTGCAACTGAAGATGTTACTTTGATAGTCTCTGCCAACCGTTTCTAAAATCCTGATCAAAATAAACCTGAAGAATTTATTTTAAGCACGAGGGCAAACTTTTACAAACTTCTAGGAGTGAAGTAGCATGCTATTTATCAGTCAAATGTAGAAGCTGATATTCTTTTTCATTCACTTCTGATTAACTTGAAATATTACAGTGAAAAAGCAGATAAGAACTTATGAAAAATGCTTCATCTACTCTTAGATAAAAGAGATTAATGACATTTACTTAAACTACCCCATTTTGGCTTTCACTCGTGTGCCATGGTAAGGTGGTCACAAACTGTTAGTCCATGAGACACCCATGCAAGGTCTACCTTGGGAAAATATTCTTTTATTGTTGTTCCAGGTAAGTGATGTGCACTCTACTTGCTGCACTGTGGGGCTATTTAGAGCAGTATAAATACTGCCATGACTCCACATTGCCTTGTCCCTATTTCAGAAATTTGTTCCCCCTAACACTTCCAAATGTAGAATTTAAATAAGTAACAACCTATGACACCAGTTTTAGACATGCACAGGCACATTTGCCAATAACACATGATGAGAAAAAATGAAGAACCCAACAGTCAGCCAAGACCACCACACCATAAGCAGAAACCCTGTTCTTTCAGTTAATAGAGGCAACAAAATTATTTCTTCCAACTTCTTTCTCCATTCATAACTTCCATTTTAACATGATAAAAATCAGATGTCTAATCTGAAACGTTCAATAAAGTTCTGAGATCACTTATATACGGCAAGTATTGCAAACATTCTGATTCCTGGAAAAGGGAGGATTTACAGCACTCTGTGCATAATGTCCGGGAGGCCCCTTAAACCATTATAAATGGCTTTGGAGGAGAAACAATTGGGCTTACAGATCAGAAGCTTCCCATGGAAAGCTTACAAATAAATGGTATAAGGACACTTGGGACAAAACCCTCTCATTTTTGAACAAAAAATAACAAGCACATCATTGGCTATGCCTCAAGCTCAGTGGGTTAAAAGAAGGTGGCAAACACGGAGTCTCCAAAGCTAACGTTTATTTTAGGAATAATATACCCAGGCCTCATATAGATTAACACTGATACTGCAATTCAGTGGACAGGAACTCTATTTTCAGGATAGTTATAATAGTTCAACTCTTTATAGAAACAGGCATTGCAAACTGTAGCATCATTCACTTCAAATGAGATAAGGGTAGACAGAGAGAAGTTCCTTGCTGCTGGTGGATGGAGATGAGAGAAAGCCAAAAAACCCTGCACAGTAACAAATAGCCACAATGTGTCCTGGAAGAAAATGGACAACAAAAAGAGGAAGAAAAGGTGTCCAAGTACCTATCAAATATGTACAGGTTAGAGAATATTTGGAAATTAAATCAGTGAAAAGGCTTCTTTTGTCAATTCTTCAGGAAAACAACTTCATTTTCAAAATAAAGACTAGAACAACGGTTGTTAATTTTTTTTTTGCTAGAAGTGAAATTAATGTTTAGAATAGGAAAAAAGGGCTCATAAAATCATTCCATTCTGTCCTAAATGTGTATGCTTGATGTCCAGAAGCCATCTTGCTCATACAATGTTAAACCAGCAGCTCCTGATGGCAGAGCAGACTGTGAAAGTATCCATGGCAATGTGATGGTGTTCCCCATGACAGATGTTTTGCCATGGTTTGGGTAGTTCTTCCCTTATATTCCTTCTCTTCATCTTGCATTCTTGTATAGCATGCTCCAACACCCTTCCATTACCATTTCCCATCCACTGCAAACAAGAGAGCACATCCTTAGCCCAAGAGAATGGCAGGAAATAGGCAACACGGTGTCTCAGTGCATTCAGCAGAGCTTCAGCTCCCAGCCATTTCCCTGCTTTGAGCAAGAAGGAAATAGATGCCACGAATAAATTCACACACATACACTGCCAGATCTCAAACTGATAAGAGTACTATCTTTAGAAGCAGATTATGGCCAATGCCACAGCCATGTCTTCTATGATTTGAGACTTGCCTAAATTAGATTAAATAATGAAACGGTCTTCAATTGTTTTCAGAACTGGAGGAATTTAATAAAACACCAGAACAATTAAAAGGCATCCTTCTCCTTCCCCTTACAAACTCAGCTTTCTTGAAATGCTGAGCTAGATCCTTATTCCTGTGATAAGGATTTTGTGCTATTTCAGAGGAACAGTTTTACAGGTCTAAATGAATATTAGTATCTGAATATTAGTGTTTACAATATTATGCTTCTGTCAGGGCATAAACATAAAATGAAAAATCAACCAAATTAACTACTGTAAATATACATTTGAGATTAAAAACGCAATTGCTTGTTTCTTTAAGGCTATTTCTGAAGGGAAAAAGTCCCAACTTTATAAGCCAACATATTTTCACTGCCACATTCTCAAATCTCATGCATTGAAATGGAGAGGCACAGAGCCAGGATTTGCATGAGCTTCCACAGTATTTCAAGGACATTCTTAATGTTCTAGAAGCTGCACAGGACCATTAAGACCCTTTCTACGATCTCCTGCATTTAAATGAGGGCATCATTTGTCTGGAAACACTTACAAAGATATTAATATAAAAGAGCTATTATGGCAGATCAAACGAATCTTACAGTACTCTGAACATTATAGGAAAAACATTAGTGTGCTATTTTCTGGTCAGAAAGTAGCAAATGGAGCTACTCTGGATTTAGATTACAGAGCCAAGAGCAGAAATTAGCTGCACAATGATCAAGTGATTAATATATTCAGTTCTAACATGTTGAACAAAAGCTCTAGAAACACGTGCAATAATAATAATTACGAAACACATAAACCATTTCCAAAATAAACCTGGCACAACATAATCTGATGTAATAGTGACATGATAATCAAGAGAACAGAGCAAAATATTACAATGCCTGCTTTATACACCCTTCAGTAGTTCTGTAACAATATAATGTATTATAATGTAGAAAAATTTATTATACTAACTGGGCCTCACAAAATTGTTTTGTTAAAAGTAGGGGGGAAAAAAACCCAGTAGAATAAAGCTAAACTTTCCAAAGATGAGAACCAAATTTTCAGCATTTCAAAATGCCTAAACAATTTATCTAACATTTAGTGTATATAATTATTCTTCTCAATTGCACAAAGCACACAAACGTAAAGATTACATAAAGTAATCTTGGATATATTAATTTAATAATATTTTTCTTAAATCATGGTCTGTGCAATCCAACTCAAAACATAGCCAAAGCTACCCTGCTCTGTGACCTACAATATTTTCAAGAATATTAAAGCAAGTGGCTTTGGTTTCCTGTCTGGTTTTCAAAAATGGTTTGATATAGAGGCTTGTTCTAGAAACATAAAATTTAAACAGCAAATAACATTTCTGACTCTCTTTTTCTTCTCAGTAATGAAGGGGCTTATTCCCATCAACAGTCATATAGACCTGGAAAGTGATTTAACCATTCCCCTCTTTAGATTTTCAATGTCCAAGGTTATGTTTTTCAAAAGCAACAGCAATTTTACCTATTTCACTAAAACTACTGCAATTTCAGTAGCTATTTTATTTCATAAGTCAAGCAGAAGAACAGTTTGGGTTTCTTTTTCAGTATGGTCAGATATGTGGGAAACAGAAAACTGAAAATTGTCTAGAACTTGCCTGAAAATAAATTACTTATCGCTGTAGCCACAGCTGCCTGTCCTTGATTCACTTGCAATCAGAATTTTAAATCTGTGATCTCTTCTATCAGCCTCACTTTCCATAGCTCATAAAGGGACTTTGTTTCCATAATTAATTGCTAAGACCATTTCATACTTAGGAATATTAAAAGGAATACCAATATTAAAGGAATACCAATATGCTGCATTTCTGCACATTTTTTTTGCTTTCCGGCTGGTCTGTGTTCAGCTGGATTCTGCTGTGCACGTTAACTCATCTTTTTTCTCCCCAGCAAGTGATTTTGTTTTGAGAGCAGCCACTGACTGCTTTTAGAGGCTCACTGCGTGATTTCTGTAATCTTTTTTAACTTGATCCCAACTCTCTCTGACACAGAAGTCAAAACACCCATTGATTTTAAGAGCTGAGTATCAGATCCTCTACCTGTAAGAGACGCACTGTGAAACATGTAAGAGTGCCAGATAATGAAACAGAAGGATGATTTTGTGGGGCACATTGAACAATATCCCATATCTCCTTCTCATGGCCCCCTTTTCCCACTGGAGTAGGATAGTTTCAGTTTTGTCTTCCTTAGAAATGTCCAGTTTGAGTTGAGCTGTATCACCGAACCATTGCCTTGTTTTGTTTTGTGCCTCTGTTTTCAGAACTTGAGCATAGGTAAAGCTGGAGCCAAAAACCAACCTCATTTTTCCCAGCATGGCAAAATCTGTTAGAAGACAGCATGATTTATTAGCTAATAATTTTAAGTTGCAACAATTTATTTATGTCGGTAGTTAAAATTTTCACGTTACATTGTCACTTTAATACAACATTTTGAATTGTAATGTGACTGGAAATTGCTTTGGGTTTTTTTATCTGTAGTTCACCAACTTTATCTTTTCCTCTATGATTTAGCTGATTTTTTGCAGATGTTGTGGCAAATAATTTGATCTCCTCATTTTTGCCATCACCTTTCAAGAAGAGCAGATCTCTTTTAGATGATGAAGAAAAATAGAATAGTTTGTACAACTACATTTTTAAAATTTGATATGTTTCATGTAATTTTGGATCCAGTAAATGATAAGTGTTACAGAAGTCGTCAAAATCCATTTAAACTTCTAAACAGTACTTAGACTACTTCAAGATTTATTTCTTCAATACATTTCCTCATGAAAATTATTCAAATGCTAAAGGATAGCATATTAACTCTGATTACTTATTCAAATCAGTTCATACAGCTTTAAAATTGAGTTCAGCACATCAACTAAAATTACTAACAAATGAATAAGATCTTAGTTCTACTGTTTGTCTTATTCTGGGTAAGACATTCTATAAATTCTCAACCATGTTTGCAACTCATTATCTGGTGACAAATCTCAGTAGCGATAGAAAGTGAAACCTATTTAGTTAGATACTATGAACAAAGTCCATGTAATCTATGAGCCTTAAAGGAGCTGAAGTGTTGCCAAGTTTCAGTCATGCATTGCTTTGTTATTCAAATACCCCAAGCAAGCCTATTCACTTGTGATTTCTAATATGCTTTCACATCAGGGTGATTTTCCATTACATCATTTCTCTAATAATACATGTTCATAGCTGCAAGTTAATATTAAAGAAAGAAATTGACCTGAGGAGATCTGAGTTAAGTATTCTGCCCAGTAGCCTCATAGAAATCACGAATGAAGGATAGTTTCATGTTCTGACTAAAGTAATTTCTTTCTAATGGATTTTATACTGAATGATTTTCTTACTAGTTGTAAAGTTTTATATAGCCAGTGTATAGCCTACATCTTAAGGCTGAAAGAATGTGAATAAATCTAGCTAATAAAACTATAGTTCACACAATAGCACTTATTTTAGGCTGATGTCAAAAAATTATTTCCTAAAATAGAAGAAAAAATTGACAAGCAGATTATATTAATCTCTGCCTAGATTTTATTGTTACAATGCAACACTTGAATAAAGGAAAATGTTTGCCTGACTAATTTTCCATCCTTTCTTGACTTCTATTTGAAGCTTACTGCATTTATTCTCTTATTAAAATGGAATTAATACACGCATATGTAACTCTTCTCACTACTATTTTGATACATACTCTAATATTTTTAACCCTCCAGAATCTGGGAAAGGGAGTCATTATTTAAAACTCTGTTAGAGTGCTGTAAATGCAGGGTGAACAATGTATTGCTAAAATTCCTTATTGGAAAATTCCAAGCACAAAGGAAGAAAAATATGTCACTGCATGTTTGGTTTTTTTTTTTAAATTGCACACAGCTCAGGCTTAGATACTGAGCTTGACAGTTCCTAGCATCTGAACATTCCTTTGTTGCACTCATTTTACCTGTAATTTTTAAATAATCAGTTGCTAAACACTTTCCACTTTATTCCCTTTTTTTTGAATCATGCAACATGCCCTTCTTTTTCCTTTTTGAAATAACTTAGAGGAAGTATTTCTACTACCCCAATTGAAATTAGTAACGTGTTTGCAGTGGCTTTTTGCCCTCCTGTTTCACAAAGGCAAAAAGAAAACAGAAGATTAAGTGCATGTATATGACAGACCGTTAACAATTTTTCCAACAGCACTGGACACTCTGCTTTTGTCAAACAGGGTACAGCCAGGAAGGAGAGAGCAAAGCAGCCTTTGCATAATTTCCTCAGAGAGCCCATGTTGAAGAGGAAAACAAAGGAACAAACGAGAAAGAAAGGATCCATCCTACTAAGGTTATAATGAGCAAAGAAAGATTAAATAAGTAGAGAAAGTTGCACAACTCATTCACGCTGTGTTTTGGTTTTGGCCAAATTTTACAATTGTCAGAGCAAGCAAGAACCTCATGTTCATTCACTTGCAATGAAAATTATTATCTTTAAAAGGGACAACAAGGAAGATGTCTCACCTCCTGAACTGCTTGGTTCCATTGTTCCACATATCTCAAAATTATAATGATTATTTTTGGTGCTAACCCAAACTACATCATCATCATCATCATCATCAATTCAATATGTTTAATTTTCTCTATTTGTAAATAAATGTAAGAAATAAGGATTAACAGATAAAGACAGCATAACTACATTCACAATGACTCACGATTGCAAACTGCATTTTAACTCTATTGGTTCAGTATTTCTCACTGTTCATTTAATCTGTATGCATTAAGAAAACTCCGAACTTGATCTTCATTCTTTCATCATTTTGTCATACTCCCACCCTTCCCATGAATACCGCTAGGACCACACTTGTGCCGCATCACCACCTCTGAACTAACAGCTGTAGACATAGCTCCTGGTCTTTTATCAAAAGCAGCATCCATAAGTGTTATAGCGTTCCACGGTGCTCAAAACCAGATCCTCCCTACCTCATACCAGCTTTTACATTATATTTACCACCCGTGTATAAGAATCAATAAGAAAACCACGTCACTGGCTGTTACACGGAAAGGTTGTGTTGTATAATACAACAATTTCAAAAAAACCCCCGCATTTATTCCAGATACATGTCATTTATGTATGATAATGTTTCCCTGTGCCACATCCTCTTTTACAGTTGAATTGTACAAAATACTTTTGTGCCCATATTTACTTATTTATATGAGGTACTATCATTATTACCTAAACTGTATGAGACCTACTGGTAAATTTTCTCCTTCCAGTGCAAGGCAGTGAAAGTTTAAAAACAGACAGTAAGATTTAATATATCATAATAATCATAAACCAAACCAGACTTTTTTCAGTGTGTATAATCATGGAGAAAAAGCAGCTATCATATTCACATATGAAATATAATTTCATGCTGAAAATAGGAATTCTGATACTGAGAGAAGTTAGAATTTTAAAAACATCAATTTATTATCAGATGAAGCCAAGAGAAATACAAAATATACTTTAGGATTTCTATACTCCATTTATCAGTGTTCATTACTTGTCATTTACTTGGCAAAATAGCTGTTCACACTGGAAGGGAGCTGTCACAAGCTTAGACTGATAGTCAGCATCTGCAGATGCTGTTTCAGAGTTATTTATTTTTCATTTATCCATCAGTTTTCCAGCCACCAACACACACCAATTACTACTTTCCTATTGATTTTAAATCCTTAGGAAACCTATATTCATGGATTCATAGAATGGCTGGGTTTGGAAGGGAGATCATCTAGTTCCAAACCCGCTGCCATGGGTAGGGACATCTTATATTGAACCAGGTTACTCAAAGCCCCATCCAACCCAGCCTTGAATACTTCCAGGGATGGGGCATCCACAGCTTCTCTGGGCAACCTGTGCCAGTGGTTGAAATTCTTGGCAGTAAGGAATTTCTTCCTAATTCTAAATTTCCTTGTCTTGTAAAAGTCAGACTTTTTTTTTCAAATAAAAAGAAAATATGTCAGCTTTCTAGTTTAGCATAGAATGGTTAGGGCTGGAAGGACCTCAAACATAATCTATTTCCAAACCCCCTGCCACAGGCAGGGTGCCACCCACTTGATCAGGTTATTCAGGGCCCCATCCAGCCGGATCTCGGGCATCTCCAAGGATGGGGAGTCCACAAGCTCTCTTCCATGGACATGTTCCTGTCTTTTGCCTCTGAGAAAATGCATTCCAAGTTCATAACAATGGATGAGAATCTTGTTAAATTTATTTTCATTCCAAGTAACTTGTATAAGATGTTTTAAGTTACAGCTTCCCCTCGCTCCTCCCTTTCCATCACACCGAAGGCTTAAATGAATACAAAACAATAAAAATTCTTGCCTTGTCTTGAAAGTATTACACATACCTTCAGGGAGTGTTTTCTAGCAGGTGACGAACAGACAAATAATACCGAAAATTATAATATCTGAAATAGCAATACTCAGAAGAAGGCTGCAGGGGGTAGGGAAAAGGACTATGCTGGGTGCAGAGAAGGCTGCAGGAAACAGCCTCTGTATTTCAAGAGCTGAGACACAGTGAGGGTTCAACAACCTCCAGTGTAATTTGAATTGTCCACATAAGCAGTGCTTCAAACCATCTGCTCCAGGAGGCAGGCATGGTCAGATCTCTCTCTGGACGATCCACTCTCTACTGCTATCCCACATGCTCTTCCACCTGGCCTAAAGTGGAGTAGAAAGGACATCCAAAATCACAACCAGCACCTTTTGCTCAGTGTTTTTTGTCTGGGTTTGGGGTGGGTTTTTTGCCATTAGAAATTTCCTTTCAGCAAGGAAAAATCTTACTCATTTTCTTGTGGTGGATTTGTAGCTATGGTTTTCTTTCAAATAGATCAAATCTCTAATTCTGTAGCAAGAAATTTCCATTATTATGATAGAGTTCATATAATCTCTTCCCTGCAGACCAGGCAATTTATAGGGACAGTTTCAAACTCAAATTTATTAAATAAGCTCTGCCCAAAACAGTAGTTCAATGGTCTAAAGTACAAGGGAGAGGAATTCACCCAAGGGGTCACTAAGTGTACTCAGACTGCCACTGAATTAATGACAAGATTAATAACTGAACAGATCTAAAGAAGCACAAGAGGGAGAGGGACATTTAGAAACTTTGGCAGGAAGATGATAGTTTAAAACATTTATTGGAAAAATCTTTTTCTACCTCTGTTTATATCCACCTATGAAGGTGCTAATAAACATCATTACTAACTACTACTTTGATAGACGTATTGCTAGAGGCAGGATGGCAAAAGAAATATTTTTCCATGTAAATCTATTTTTTTTTAAAATACATTGAAAAAAGCAAGCCCTTTGCTAGTTTTGTGAGAAACAAGTATCAGTGAACCATTGTGTTCCTATACAAGACCCTTTCCTGAAGGAAGTCACTATATCTAAGTTTTCTCCTAAACTAGTGAGAGACATTGAGTATTGGCAATGAACAAGTTAGAATAAACTTAGAATAAAACTAAATTCACTCTTCCCCTGTCCTCTGTTGTCAAATGAAATTCAGAGTCTACCAGACTGCAGCTACAAGACAAATACAATTTCATTTAAAAGGAAACACAGCTCACTGGGGCTTTTCCTTCACTTTGGAATACAAGTCACTTCTATTAAAACTTAAGCAATAGTCTTAGATAGAAAAAATAGTCCCTATTAAACAAAATTTAAAACTAACATAAAAGGTTAAATATCTTCAATCAATTGCTGCTGGTTTTTTCAGCTGATTTATTTCTCTCTTGTGTTTCAGAGCATCTTGTAGAGTGAATTTCATGAAGGGCTCTGCAACCCCAGAACTGTGTAGAAACAGCACATTATCCAGTAGCCAGGTATAACATGCTAATTATTTCAATTTATTTTTAAAGTTTGTTTGGAGTTGGAGTGACACTTGTTCTAACTTCTGCAAAAGCTGATTAATTCAGAAGGCTTGAAAAGACCGTAAGCTGTGTCAAAAAAGCAATTGGGAAATGGGTGGTTGAGGGAATGTCAAAACCTAATTCCTTCTTTCTTTGTCCACCACCCTAACTGTCAGTTCCACTACTATCCCTGTAGGAAGCCTCACCATCTCTGCTGTTACAAATGATCCTTAGGATAATTAAGATTACTGTATTTCATTAGACATGCTCATGGTCAGAAGCATCTTTCATAGATCTGTTCAGTAAATAGGAAGGTTTGTGGAAAGATTTCCTTCTAAAAATCAAGTAAAGAAATCCCAGAGGGAAAGTTTTAATCTTTCCATGCTGATTTGTAACTTTCAGATTTTGCAGGGGAATGAAGCAACCAAAAAAATGGTGCTGCTAATGCTAAATGCTGATCATCAGACACATCAAGGATTTCTTTCATATTCACTTGCAAATATTTCCATGCGACTTTGTCCGCTGATAGGCATATGGCAATGCTGACCAGAAAAGCAGCAGAAAGAAGAGATGACCAACTGTATCTTACAAGTTCTTTTGCCGATGTGGCTTTTACATCTGTGTCAGAAGCCATCATAAAACCTAGCAGAGAGAATACTGGCAGAAGGGTTGAATTTAAAAATTTTCAACAACTTGCTGCTAAAAAAATTTACATGTACAAATATCTAAGTTCAGCTGTGAAATCAATGGGTTTATTAATGGATATGCAACTCAATATTTCGCTTGTCTTGTACATCAGATCAACGAGTTTCTAACAGCAGTTGTTAAAAGCTATTGTTTGTTGAAGTTTGCTGAAATTTGAAATGCCATCTCTAAGGTCGTTCTAAAATCAGTAACCCTGGCTATGTTTGATATTGCAATACATATTAGAAAGGACATCACCAGACAATAGATGAAGTACAGAGTAAATTTGAAAGAGACACTGGAAGTAAACTGTTTAGGAAATGAGAGCGCCTGCCTTCCAGCTCCAGTGAGACAAACTACAAAAGAATGAGGATGCATTGTAACTGTCTGCACGCGGTTTGCACACCCTAATCAAGAAGGATAATGCAGTTTGTGATGGTGCTCAGTTCCATCAGTCAGATGCTGGAAAGGACTCAGGCCATCAAGCAGTGTCCCTCTCTATTGTACATACAGGATGAGCATTCATCAATATTTGCATAAAATTTCTCAACTATGAAAACATAATATTTGCTTTATAAATGAGTCCTTATTAATCTCACTCATCTATTGTTAATTTTAAAAAAATAAAAAAAATTTAAAAGTTACAAATGGGAAAGATAAGGTTTTGTTTGCTAAAAACAGTGAAAATGGCATTTAAGCATAGTCATGCCTCTATTACACAGACTTCTCTTTGAGGAATATCCATGTTGGCGTGAATATTTACACACATAACTGAATACTTTTCCTTAATATGTCTTTTTGTGGAGAGAATTTCTATAACCATGTGATTTAGCAAACTAAAATTTCCTTAAAAAATGACATTATCTACAATTGAGTAATGCAGCGAGAACAGACAAATAAAAATTGTGTTATTTTAATTATTATTCAACTGAGGATCATATCACCATTATGTCCATTTAATTAGCATAGATATTAATCACTCAGTATTAATTGGATAGGATTTAGAGATTTCTGACATATTTTTCAATGTCAAAAATTTCAAAATTATGTCCTTTATCTAATGGAATAAAACATATTGGCATAAGACATGCTTCCTCAGAAGCCTTTAGCCAAAAGCAAAAGGCTTTTCTAAATATTTTTAAAATATGGCAAATGTCATATGGCTGCCCATTGACAACAAATGCCAGAATAGTTTTTCCAATTGGGATTCACAATGTTGATCTGGAAGGGCAGTAGAAAAACAAAATAGTACACCCCAAAAGAAAATAAAGACACCTAAAGCTATATGGGTGACTGAAAAAATATTATAAACATTTTTGTATACAAATTTAGATCCTAGGATTTTTCCTGTTCTTCAAATATAAACTGACTACATGCTGCATTTTACCAGGACCTACCTGATATTTCCAATAGGAATTTTTACAAAACAATGATACTATGGCAATAAAGTACGTGTTGAAATAGTCACAGATGTTACCAGGTATTATTACATGCGGTTAGCATATTAATTGGAACACATATTTTGATTATATTTTTTAATATACATATATAAAATCATATAAAGCAAATAGTATAATCACATTCACAAAGTAAAATCAAAAATCTATTTTGTATTCAATATTTATTGTTGCACCTTATGCACACATCCATGTGTATGTATAGTTTTTAAAACAGAAAGTAATGTCACATAATTTTTTCTATTTCACATCCACTTTATATGAATGTAAAGCAAAACATGCTTTAAAAAATTCCTCTTTTTGCATAAATTATCATCGTTTCCCAACTTGAAACTGGAAAATTTTTGCATTTTTTTATTATTCAGGTGTGAAATGGCACCATATGAGACAGATAGAAGGCATTGTTAAATGACACAATGAGACAGATATCCACTAGTTATTTGTGCATAAAAGATACCTGAAGAGTATTAATAGACAGAGATTATGTCCTTATTGTGTGCAATATCCCCAATTTGCTTACATGTATGAGTAATCTGCATTTGTGATTTAGGAATATGCTTATGCAAATAAATGTGTGCATTTAAAACTCAAAAAAAGAACTCTTACTACTAAACCCCACCTATTTGAGCAGAAGGAAACATCATTATAGGTTGTGAGTTTCAAATACTTCTTATAAATAGAAAGAAAATTTAAAGACAGCATCTGCAAACAAAAAGGTAAAATATGTTGGGGCTCCAAGTCTCTTACAACTTATTCCGTTCCATTATGTCACTTTTCTTTCTGATATAAATTTAAGTACATTATTTTTTTTCCCCAACTCCAATTCTGCAGCAGTTTTTCATGGAAGATATTCATGCATATATCACCTGCTGAGTAAGGCTTTAGCATATGAGGTGGAGCATGCAGATAATTGTGGTTTATATAGCAAAAATCTGCTCTTATAAAAGTTACTGCATCACACAATCACACGCAAAGACTGCAATTAATTGTCAATATCAATTCTTTGCCCACAACAAACATGTTCTGCATTTCTCAAAAAAAATGAGAGATTCAGTGAATGAGAAGACACCCAGGACCACCTAAAATTATCGGGTAAGTAGTGGTTTCACTGCAATGGGATTTCAGGGGTGAAGAGGTTCATAGGAACGCTCAGAAACATCAAAGGGTAGCAAAGAAAAGACTAACACAAGACCCAGGTGTTGCTGCGGGATAGCATTCTGCACTGAGAATGCCCTTCTGCAAACACAAAACAGCTTTCATAGGTGGAAAGCAAATTTTCTCAGGCAAAGAGGCTTCTGGGTTTAAGGCACCAGACAGGAAGGTACAGCCATTAGAAGGAACCGCCTGGGGAGAGTAGTGTAATTGTTTTCTGCATGGATATTAATGAAATAGGCAAGAGGAAAGATTTTGGACACAAAATATAGAGTTCTAAAAAAGACAATCAGGGTCTCTGTTAGTATCTTTGAAACGTTGTTGGTACCCACACGTGTCCAGGAACAGGAATGGACATGCAGTTTCAGAATCTGCTGTAAAAGGATGATTATTCAATTTTTCAGGAGCTCAGGGAACTCTGGACATAAGGAAAGGATCTGAATTCAGCTCTGAGGAACCAAGGTGCTAATGATTAAAATGAACTTCGTTGACAATGAGATTTACACTGAGGAGTGAGGGAAAGCTGACAGGAACAAGTGCACAGGGTTTAAGATAATATTTGTAAAGATGAAGGGAAAAAAAAATCTGTATTCTCAAAAAAAAAAGATAGGTCAGGGGATAGAAATAATTGAATATAGAATTAGGAATCAAATTGTTTGCCATTTCAAAAGAGTGACACAAAATGTAACCAATCAATAGCATGTCTTCCACTTAGTAAATTCTGAAAGCCTAAGAAACAAAATGGAGAAATTGGAATGTGTGATCCAAAATAAGATACCAGATTACTACACATGACATGTTGGAAGCTTATGAAAGTCAGACAATCAATGTAACTGTATGAGAGCAGAACACAAAATATTCAGGAAAGACAGAGTAATTTGAGTTACAGGAACAGTAATCCTCTGTTTTAAATTATCAAATCAAATTAACCAACCTGTAAATTAAGACAAAATCTGCATGGTATAAAATTCTAAGCCTAAATTTTAAAATTATGTTTTGGAGTTTATGTCATCAATGAGCTATACACACACACATCATATGCAATATGCTCAGAGAAATCAGTGAGGCACCAAAGGAGGCAAATAATTTCTGCCAGGTAATTTCCACTGTTCTGAAAATATGGATAAATGTCATGTCAGAACACCCCCATATAGAGATAAAACTTGTAAATTTTATTGAGCATTGTATCAAGAAAGAGCTAGTTAATGAATCTTGGATCCACGTGATGTATGAGATTTAGTTTAAACAAATCTCATAGCACTTTTAAATCACTTTCAAAAGTGCCAGGTTTTTTACAGTGATCATAAAATCATATAGACAGCAGATTCTAGGAACAAAGAAAGACCAAGTACATTAAATTTCCATTATTTTCTAATAACGGAAAATAAGGAAGTTTATAAAAATTAGGTTAAGGAGGAAGTAGAATAAAGTCCTTAGAAGCAGTGTGGAGATTACTGTGGACACCACAGTAGTGTACTCTCCTTATAAGAAAAACGTGTTAGGATTAATTTTCGCTAATCACCTATATGATGAAGAAATTTTAATGAAGATTTATTTCAGCATTTCTGCTTTTGAACAAAAGAGATCAAGCAGAACAACTTTTTGTTTTTCTGCCTTCGAGTTCAAGGTTAAAACTGCACAGCTCTCAGAAGCTGCCTGTGATGCCCTGACTATTCTCCATGTGATCTGATTACTTACCATTAAATATGACTTTAATACCTCTCTGGCTTGCAGATAGCTTTTCCACAATACAGCCTTTATTGTAACAATACTTGAGCTTGGTATTTTTATATGTCCATTAGCTACCTTTCATTTTCCAGCAACTGGAACTCAGAAACACTACTAGGTTTTATAGCTGAATAAATACATCTATTATTTCAGGGACAAGAATACTGAGAAAACCAGAATTTCTGAGAGGAAATATCAGGAAGACATTGACATTAATTATAAGAATTGGTAAAGATAATGAAATTTCTTATATGGATTTTGTAGCAAATAGGGGATTTAACAAAGAATACACATTCAGGTTCAGGACGCATCTAGCTATTAAAAAGAAAGTATTTAAGATCAATCCGATGTTGTAAACACTGAAGTCCTACTAGATTACAGTATATTTTCTGTTACACAAAAGTTAGTAAATGACAGCTTGAGTAGACACAATTTTAAAGAGACTAAGATGAAGCCAAGCAGAAATGTTCTAAAATCTCATTAGGAATGTAAAACTGTCAGTGATTACAGTATTGTCCTGGGAGTGAATGGAAACAATACAATATTATTTAAATACTTGAAATGGAAGAGATCAATAGGGAAAGCAGCTGAACCATAAGCAACTGATGATAGAAATTTATACATATGAACAAGGCTTAGAACACAAATTAAATTAATTCTTTTACTTCATATTCACCAGGAAACTTTTAAAAAAAATACAAGAAATATAATACAATCTTCAGAGAGTGAAAAACAAAGAAAGTTGATAGCTACCACAGCAGGAGTCCATTTTCTCTTTTCTCCCCATTATTAAAAGTTTGATAAGGTCTCAAAGTAGATGGGTTGCACAAGATTTTTAAAAACATTAATTCAGCATCTTCAGGTATTAGAGATCAAGTTTAACTGGATACAAATCATAGTCTCAGTTACTGAGTGGATGGATGAGCAATACAGCATGTAGAGGAACATCGTGATTCAACTATAATAATGTCTCAAATCTGAAAGAATTGAAAGTCAATTAAAAGACCCACTATTGCCTCAGCTCTTTTATTTGTCTTTTAGTGTAAACAGAACACTAACCAGGTGCCTCTTCCATGGTTCATGATTTGGCAGCAACTTACAGTGAGTTGTTTGGAATTGGCTACATATGATAAACCTATTTATTATTGTAAGCCACTTGGTAAAGGAATTTCTCCACTGTTTCAAATGTCATGATATTAAATAAGAACTACTTTAGATCTCATAGAAATAATCTGAATTCAAGCTTATTATTTTAGACATAAATCTAGGGGGAAAAAATTGCCTTAGAAGCAAGACTAGTAAGAACAAATATGTTGTTTCATAAATAACGGACAACAGCATATCTCAAGTCTGAAACAAAAAAGATGCATCATCATCTTGGAAAAAAAATACCAAGAGAATCTTGGTAAACCAAGAATATTGTCTTGTACAGACACCAAACAGAGAACATCTCTGTAATGTGCAAACTGTAATTCAAACACGTCGCTGTTTTATCTATTTTAATTTTTCCATATACAGATTTCTGTGTATGTATAGAGGGTGTTCCAAGCACCATCAATTTGATATGCTAACAGGCAATACTAGTAGACTACAGCACACTGAATTTTAATCCCCTAATCTGTCGGTCATGCAACTTAAGTCTACCCCTTTTTGCACTAACATCATCTTAAAATATTACCTTGTTCTTTCTAATTCAGGTTCCTCCTGTCAGCAGAGGTAGGTTGGCACAGACCCAGTGGAAACAGAGAACCAAAGCCTGTCAGACTATGTCTTTTCGGTTGCTATTTCTACTGATAAACTTCAGACTGAACAATTCAGCAGTGAAGAAAGGAAATGTCTTATTCAGGAATTTCTAAACAATTGAGTTTCTAAACAACAATTACAAAATCCAGAGTCAAGCTTCTGACAGAAACTCAGAGGGACTTGGGAGGAGTTACTGCTTTCCTCTTCTTACTTTTCCTCATACATAGCTATGATGGTTTTGTTTAGGGTTTTTCATTACAATTATTTTATTTTGTAAGAAACCATGCTGTCATGATACATGAATTTAGCAAGTGTGTTCTAAGTTTTTTACCCTGTTTTCACTACTTTTTCTTTAGGTGCTCAGCAATATGTACCCAGCTTCTCATTATAACCTTCTGTAGTGGGTTGACACCGGCTGGATGCCAGGCACCCACCAGAGCTGCTCTCCCACTCACCACCTCATCTGGACAGGGGAGAGAAAATAGAATGAAGGGTTCATGAGTGGAGATAAGGAACAGGAGAGATCACTCACCAAATACCATCATGGGAAAAACAGGCTAGAGTTACAGATACTTATTGAATTTACTACTGCTAAAATCAAAGCAGGATAATGAGAAGTAAAACAAAAACCTTCAAACCACCTTCCCCCAATCCGTCCCTCCTTCCCAGCTCTACCTCCTTCCCCAGTGGTGCAGAGAGACAGGGAATGGGGTTATGGTCAGTTCCTCACACATTGTTTCTCCCGCTGCTCAGGGAGAAAAGTCGTTTCCCTCTTCCAGCTCCCACCACCAAAGCCTGGCCATGCAAACCCAATACAGCTTGTGATTCCATTTTCTTCTACTACTGAAATACTGATATCCAAAAGAAAAATATCTTGTCCATTGCCTTTTAGAACTTTTCATTCCTTTTCATTTTAGCTATTGATTATAAAACAATATTGGTCAAACAGCTAATCAAGGAAATCAAGATTATGCGTAATCATACTACCTCTCAGCAAAGAAAATAAATGAAACATAATTACAGAACCACTCAACAGATTTTATGTGATTACATATCTTACAGCACTATATCTAAGGAGCAGTAATTATCCAGTTATGATTGCTGTAAAAGCAGAGAAGTATAAAAGATACAATATGTTCACTTTAAGGTAAGTATAGCTTTCTCACTAGCATACAGCGGGGAGAACAAAGTATCTGAAAAAACATGGACTGGCACAGCCCAGTAAAGCAGTACATCTAGGCCAGCCCTGTGGCAAACAGAAAACAGCTGTATTAATAAAGGTGTAGGAGGTTAAAGGACATCATCATGACAGAGATAAAAGATATGAGTGCAGCCTCAGCAAATTTGCAGAAGACACCAAGTTGAAAGTGGAGTTTACACACTACTCCTATGAGAAAAGGCTTGGAGAATTGGGACTGTTCAGCCTGGGAAAGGGACTGGGGTGACCAAATTGCAGCCTTTGAGTACCTGAAGAGAGCCTAAAAGAAAAATGGAGAGGAATATTTTACAAGGGCATGTAGTGACAGAATAAGAGGAAATGGCTTCATATGGAAAGAGTAGTTTTAGATTTGATATTAGGAAAAATTTCTTTATGGTGAGCCTGGTGGTGCAACGGAATAGGTTGCCCAGAGAAACTGTCGATGGCCCATCCTGTGAAGTGAAAGGTGTCTCTGTCCATGGCAGGAGGGTGAAACAAGATGATCTCTAGCATCCAATCCTATCCAGGCCCTTCTATGATTCTCTGGCCAAAGTGAGAAAGGCTTTGATGTATTACAGCAGTATGACGCATTAGAGCTGTACATCACTAAGGAGACAGCATTTGGACAACAGATTTCATTAAATACAACATCAAAGAACAATCATTCTGATGGTAAACACCCACATGACAGAAAGACAGTGAATCAGTCAAGTTTCCTTTTAGAAACACTTCAGGACTCTTTGTTTTCTAAGCTAGAAACAGTAGCATAGGTAAGAAATTAAGCAAGGCTAACTCACGTCATCCTTTTGAAACGGCTTCTTTCCATAAAGCGATTATTGGGATTGTACCAAAGGAATAAAAGTGAAAAGCTTCAGCTGATTCTGGAGACAGAAGATTACTTCACTACTCTGCATAGCTTATGCACAATTTAGACACAGTATAAATTACTGCAGAAGTAATAACAACCTGGCAGCTACTGCTCCAGCTATAACCTAAAGAACAGCACTACACATTTTGTTATTGTACACAAACAACCTCCCAGGGTCTACGCCATAAACTTTACGTGTGAATCAGATCAGACCTGCACACTACTTACATATGGGAGAATTTCCATGATAATGTTGTTTAGGATATAAAATCTGCCCTTGGTCTCTAGACCCTTGAGATATATGTACACTGCACTTCCATAACAGGTTGGGGGATATTTTTTTTTTAGTAGTGTTCTATAACTCCCGCAAAGATTTTTAAATATGCAGTAGCTATCAGTTTTACTGAATTATTTGAAACTATCACCACCCACAACCCAAATTAATAAATCATTAAATCATGAGAAAAAATGTCATTACAACCTCTGTCTTCTCCACAAACACATATCCAAGATGGTGAGAACACTCTGAAGGTTCAGAAATCCCATCTCTAATAGATGATGGAAAAGAGTCATAAACTGCTTCAAAGGGAATGACCTTTTAAAGTCATTCTCCATCCCACAAAGAGGAAATTTTGGGTTGAACAAGTCTTTTGAGTCAAAGCTGTGACAGTAAAGGATCTTGAGGAGGTAAAAGTACAAAAACACTCAGCACACCAAAGCACACCAGTTGAGTTTACCAAATTCAAAAATACTCTATGTCATACAAAAGTTTGAAAAGCTGCCTTCTGAAGGTGCCAGAGTCAGTAAGAACATCTCACTACTGTCTCACAAAAGCTAACAATGCACATCATGTACAAGATGAACACAGTAGCGTTATGCCTCAAAGAACTGTTGCCTACCTACTGACACTAAAACATTTTTCAAAAAATGAAAAACAAGTTTGTGCTGGTTTTGGCTGGGGTAGAATTAATTTTCATCACAGTAGCTGGTATGGAGCTGTGCTTTGGATTTGGTGGGACAGTGCTCACAACACAGGGATGTTTTCATTATAGCTGAGCTGCCCTTGCACAGAGTCAAGGCCATTTCTGCTCTTTACCCAGCCCCACCAGAGAGGAGGCTGTGGGTGCACAAGGTCTTGGGAGGGGACACAGTCGGGACAGCTGACCCCAATTTTATAGATATATGGAATATCCCCATTTCATATGCCATCACGCTCAGCATATAAAGCTGGGGGAAGTAAAAGGGTAGGATGTTCTAAGTGATGGTGTTTTTATTCCCAGGTCACCATCACATGTGATGAAGTCCTGTTTTCCTGGGGGATGGGTGAACAACTGCCTCCCAATGGGAAGTGGTGAATGAATTCCTTGTTTTGGTTTGCTTAAGTTGACGACTTTTGCTTTACCTGATAAACTGTCTTTCTCTCAACCCAAGAGGTTTTTTTACATTTATTCTTCCAATTCTCTCCCCAGTCCCACTGCAGGGAGTGAACAAGCAACTGTGTTGGTCTTAAATGCCACGTGGGATTAAACCACAATAAAACTGGTTAAGTGGACTATGCTACTGAAAAAAACAACAAAACAAACAAACAAATCAAAAATCAGGAAGTAAATTTCATGGATTAGAAGCTAACTTCTAAAATAGCAGTTTCATTTTACTGTTTATGTTTAATCCCTGAAAATAATTCTATTAAATCATAAACAATGTGCGCTATCCAGAAACGATGATTCACTCCTTATTTTTCAAGCAGAATAAAATTTTAAAAAAAACAACAACATGTTTGAACTGAGTAAGATCAACCTTTACTCTCAAACAATATAAATCCTCAAAGCATTTGTTATCTTAGTATATATACAGCAACTCCTTCAGCAATTCCCTTTATGAAGACACAAATAATTATTTGTGTCTTCTGATCTAGCCAAAAGTAGAACCTACTGGCAGGCCACTGTCAAAAAAGCAAGTCAGTGTGGCAAGTGTGTTTTGGCATTTTTAAAGTCCCTGCACATAGAAGACTATCAGCTACAAGACATAAAAATGAGGAGAGCAAGATTTCATATGCAACACTGAGATGCCCAGGATATGTTGGTTTATCAGATTGGTAATTCAAAAGTAGCATTCGTAAAGTCTGGATTTGACCAAAAGGAGATTAAGACTTACCACATCTCTTAATGTGATGTCTAGAGACATCACATTAAGATGGACATCTCTAGAGATGACCCAAATCTAAAGGAAGGACTTTATTTTGTCACACAGTTTTGATAAAGTCTGACTGTCAGAAATGATCACAAATAAAACAGATTATATCTGAAAGTCACTTTTGATTCCTTCAATGCACAGAGAGAATAGGATGAAAACTGACACAGGTGCCTAATGTTGCAAAGTAGAAAAACCTGCTTGTCATGCTCCCTTCACAACATTCAGTAAATCAGGAGTTCATCAATAGATCAAGAAGTCACTTCAAAGACTAAGAAAAAAATATTTTTTTGATACTATGAAGGGGTTGATGATAGTATTGTATCACTTTATAGCCTCAGAATGCCCAGTGCATTACAGATAGCAAGCTCAGCAACCTGCTAATACAATTTTTTGTTCTGGATGTCACAGTTCAGCACCTTGTTTAAATTTATGTGTAAAATATGCTGTGAACTAAACACATTTTACTGTTCAGCTTGAAAATTCAATTTGAATAATAGCAGCATGCAAGTGCATATTTTCTTCTGCATCACTGGAAGTTAGACAACATCATTCAGCTTCTACAATTAACTGAAGTGACACTAAGATCTTTGCAACCATAATGGCAGTGATAGGAATATATTAGAACAGAAATTTAAAGATATTCAGTAACACATGGTTTAGGATGCACTGCAATGACAATCATCTGCTACAATTTCAAAACACTGGGAACATAAAACAAAAGACTCCAACAGTGCATGAGAGAAAGGGACTCAAATAATTTCATCCTTCAACCTTATTTATTGCTGAGGTTTTCTGCAGCAAGTAGGAGTTTTGTTTCATGACATAATACAGTTCCAATCCCCCTGTTAGAGACATCTTTCCCTGACCCTTTTACTACATAATACTTCCTTACTAATATAGCAGTTGGCTCTGCAATTCATTGAATGAACTGACATTATTACGATGATAAGTACTCAGAGAAGTGAAAAAAAGAAAACAGTCTGTTACTTTGTCAAACTGCGGGAATACATTGGACTATTCTCTGAAACCTTAACTGATGAGTTTTCTTAATCACCTACAATTTGTTTTTTTCTTAAATTCACACCAAAGACAAATGATGCATTGGTTAGACGATTTGTGCAGAATTGAAGAAATGGAGTGGGAGAATCATTTGTTTTTCCCTTACTTTTTGCTCTGTGGACTTCAGATTTCTTCCAAACTAAGCAATGTTTTAAAAGCCTCAGGCAGTATCACACCAGTAGCTATAATTAAAAGTTTTCAGATAACTACTGTAAACTAGTGTGACAGTGTTAAGTGCAAGGTCTTGTTGAGATTGACCTCTTTTCTTGTTACTATGTGGATTTCCATGCTGATCCAAAGCCTATGAAAACAACACAAGCTTTTCTTTCTGGTTCAGTGGGCTTGCTTAACAACCTGCAGATAATGCTTGGTCACTGGCATGAGCAGAACAGCATTTTTAATGGCATCTACGACATCAGTGAATGTCAAAAACAATCAATGCATTATTTTAAAAGGCATATAATGGTTTTGAATGTGTAATTGGATAACAGCTGAGTCAAAATTAGAGATATTAATCAACCCTTCAGTGCTGATTCTAAGGAAGCCTGGAAAAAATATGTATTAATTGCATATTAAACCATTGTCCTGTATGTAAACTGCAGGACATTCAATATTTTTAGTGTCACAGAATGCTTGTCTGTTCTACTCTTTACCTAGAGTGACTTGTAAAACACAAAGATAACTTGATTGCACTGAGAAAGATAAACCTAAGACACGTGTTACTAAATGTGCTTGAATCATCTTTTAAAATGTACTTGATACTGGAGAAAATACAGAGGTTAGATAAATTGACATAGAGATTGAAAACATCAAACCAAGTATTTTTCCATCCTCCACAGGTATACAAAAGCTGTAAGAGAAAACAAACCTTGAAACTCATGAATCTTGCATGGTTGCCTCAGCTACTGAAATCAGAAATTTATGTTTAACTGAAGTATAACTTGTTCTCATCTGACATGTTCCAGAAAAAAGAATCTGGNTCTTTGTCTCTGGAGATGCCAGGGCTAATCCGGCCCAGTGGGTGAGTGAGAACTGTGCCTGACACCGGCACGGGTGTGAGGAAAGCCGTTCTGTACAGCACCAAAGCAGTGCTGGCTGGCTTGATCTCTCAAACGCCTGAGAGACACTCTCGGTAAAAGCAGAGGCTTATTCCAAAACCCCTCCTCGCCCACGGCATTAGGGTTTGACTGGAATACACCAAATGCAAAGACCAGTATTTTACTTGATAGTTTGTCCTGCTGCTAGCCCTTTCTTATATAAATGGTGTCAAACATAATTTTGAGTGGTTCATCCATTAATACCCATTTGTTCTAGTTACATTTTTCCACTGTGATCTTAACAGCCCTTTAACAATCATGATTTCCTTTATATTGGAAGAAATGCATATCTACGGAGATGCTTTTCTTACAGTGTAAAACCCTATTCTTCAGAATTTTAAATCATTTAGGAATAGTTTTCTATTTTTTTTCTCTATCTCTTTTGGCTGAACATGTGGAATTATTTTAATTCAGCAGTATTTTTTTATAACTTACAAAATTTTGCTGAAACTGTTGTAGAAATAGGAGTGAAATAGTTATACACTATTGTTTCTGCCAGTTAATGACTGATTCTACAACTCTAATTTTCAGGATAATCCAAAACCAACAATCCTGTCCCTAATAGCTTTTAATCATAATGGAAATTACAGGGGGAAACTGGCAGTGTATTGCATTTATGTTTTTATTCTATATAATAAAAATTGTATTAAGAAGAAAAATATAATGCACAAAAGTTCTTCTTATTACCGTCTTCAGATGAACAAGGAAATAAAACATTCTAACTGAGTTTTGATAAACTCTTAGCAAACTATTGACCTAAAAGAGCCCTGACAATCTACAAGAGGTTTCTACAGACATGCCATGTATCTTGGAAGACAGAAAAACTCTTAGATGTCTCTTAAAGAATTATCTAGTAATGGTTTGTGTACCAGATAAACATTGATGTTTTCCAAATGAAGAAATCTGATAATAGTTATAAAATAGTTCAGCAAACCATCAGGTACAAATGTTAATCTGATAAACACCAGATAAAAGCAAACAACACAAAGGTCCACAACTGCCTGCCAGATACAAGGAGGGGAAGAGCAATCCCTTTCAAGTGGTGCAGCAGTTTGATCTACTCTTACGATGGAGAAAGGAGGAGGAATTTTCTACATTAAAGAGTTACAGTTACTAAAAGCAAAATCTCTCGTAGGAACCTATTAGAATTTCCATATTTTAGTCATGCATTTGCAGAGCTATCTAAAAAGGGTACACAGACCCTATCCTATGCCCTCAAGGACCTCTGTGTTAAAGAGGATATGGGAAGGTAGAAGACCACTTGAATGTCTTCTTTCAGAAAACTGGTAAACAGCTATTTGGGCACATTTTAAAGGAAAAAATAATACAAAAATCAAGCTTTCCTGTGATGTGTTTGGAAATGCTTTCATTTTATTATGTATTATAATTATGAAACTTTTTTAACAGATAATGAAGTTAGACTAGATCTTCCAAAACCAGAATTGTTACATATATTTAAAAGTGAAGTTCACACAGGCTGTAAAGCAATTTTCCACTTCACAGAGCCATCACATTTCTTTTATTTAGGTCATATAAATTGTGTAATTGTCCTTCCCAGTCATAGATTGTCTTGCTTACACTACCTATTCAGCATTATTTCCTGTAAAATCAGCAAAATCCTGATGGAATAGTGATTCTTTCAATCAGCTGCTACAGCTTTGCAGTTTTAGTACCACTTCTAAGAGAGCCTCAGCAGTCTAAATAGTTTAATAATTCTAAAGCTAACACATTAAATTTTCTTTCTTTTCTGCTTGTTCACTTAATATTATGCTCTTTCACTCTCTGTTTACATTGACTGATGTGCAAAGACATGCTGTAGCTATATTTTACAATAATATGTTGCAAGATAACATCTATATTAAATACTATCTCCTAAGAAAATCAAGTGTCTGAATCACCCTTGGAAACCTGTTCTTACAGGGATAATAATCCTACTCATTTTGTTCGTATTTTCCCAAGAAAATTCACATTCTGGGCACCTGAATATCCCACCAATATGGTTCTCTAAAACATTTCTAGACGAGTTCAGGAAAAAGAACAGTCTGGCTTTATCAGCCAAAATCCACAGCTCAGTTAATAGCTTATGAACAGGAGTCCTGTTTGAATAAGGAAGCAATTCTGTATAACAGAGCTTTTATATATTCTGATTGTGATTACAGAGTAGGTAATTTCTCAAAATGTCAGACGGTTTCTTATCAAAATGAGAATGACACAAGATGCACTCTGTCTTATGTGATTTTGAGTCTCAGACTAAGTCACAGAATTGAGTAAATTAAAAGTAAATTGTGGTGGATACATTTTGCAAGACTTATTCCTTCTCTGAAATCTGTGCTCTTAGTTGTCTTCAGTGCTTTGAAGTAGTGAACTATTAGCAGAATAGACATGCAGACAAAAATGCATCTAAAATTAATCTCTCTCTTCTGCCTGGTCTTTTTATCACCAATAATTTCACATAACCAATAAAACTATCCACATAAATACAGAGAAAATTTTGCACCACTGAAGTTATGAAATTACTGTCAAATGGGCAGTAATTCTAGAATTCAGAGCCAGTGCTGATAGTGGCATTTACCATGTTATCTTAAAATCTTCCTAGGTTCTTGTCCACTTCATACACTATCACCTAACAAAATTAATCAAGTCAGGATGCCATATCTGATAAAGCACAAATTTTAAGTTTGATTTAATGTAATCCAGAATGTTGCAGTTGGAGGAGAAACTTTAAATGTTACTCATGGATTGTGACATTCTTATTAAACTTCTTCAGGCTGTGAACACATCAGTTAATGTGTCAGACTCAGAAGAATACTCCTGTCCATTCAATAGTACTCTAAGTTGGAGTTTAACTAATTACAATTATTTGCCATAACCAGTTGGCTTAAATTAGGCTACTGATAAAAATGGAGCAAGTATATTTTCAAAGGTGCTAGCTAGCAAAATAAAGTGAGATTTTAAGGTTCAAGAAGAAATTACTCAGTTTAACTCTACAGACAATAATAACAATTTTGTACTACTGTAAAAAAGTTAGAATAAACTGTCATACAATACTGTGCTCAGTAGATCTAGGAACCATTATTTAAAAAAAAAAAAAATTATAGACTTTAAGATGGAAATGCTTTTTTTTTCCCTCTTCATTTTAACTAAAAGCAGAGCTAACATACACAAATGCTACTCTGAAGATTTAACTGCAAATCAATTACCAGGTTTAACTCCTGTGTCCATAGGATTTGGCCTGCCAAACAGTCACACACACGTACTTGCATACACAATGGAGTTTCAAGAGGACTTTAATTCAAAGCCTGCTAAAGCACCTAATTACATATTTCACACATGCATTCTCCTTGGGAGCAAAACAACACAGAATACTAGATTAAAAATAAGAAGATCAAAGACAGAATTATAAAGATAATTTTCTTTAAATTTCTTGTGTGAATCAGAACTGTGACTCTCATAACTAAAAAACCTTACCCAAGTATATTTCGCCTTAACAGTATTCTTCATGTATTTAGACATTTACTTCCCTGAGATGCTGAGTGATACACATTTCATTAGATATTTCCTTTCATTATGTGCTTTTTGTCTACACTGAACTGTTGTTATTCAGTTATTTGTGCAAAGTGTCACTCCTAGCAAAGCAAATTAAAATTACTATTTAATCAGGCAACAGATATTCAAAGCTAGTTTAAGCAAATGTCAAAGTGCAAAACATTGTAAAGCAAATTAGCTAAACTATTGTTAACTGCTACAGAATTCTTAATTGTTCCCAGCAGCAATGAAATTTCAGAGACACAGCAGAGAGAAGATTCCAACTTGACCAGAAAGAAATTATTTAATAAATACATCACTAAAATAAATTAATTCATAATCTATGTCTAATCCACTGCTTTAATGAGTTATGACAATTCAGTTTGTGAGGTTCTAAAAAAAGCCAGTTGTCATTCTAGAGAGAGATCTGTCAAGCTAAAAGCTGTAAAAGGATTGTGGAGATGGGATCAATGGATCAGAAATATTGTTGGCCCATTTAAGAGTTATTTAAATTAATTCTTTTTCATTTAATTTATAATCTTTACTCCAGGTTAGAATAAAAAAGCTATATAAAATTTGGACGGTGACATTAAACTTCCACAGATGGTCCATGAAGAAATCTTAATTTCTTATTTTGCACCAGTGTTCATTTCTGTTCCTGGGACACATTCATAAATATAATCTTACAAAATGGAAAAAATTACTTTGTCCACCAAGTCCATCCCTTTTGGTTTTCTTATCTTAGTTCTCCTGCTTTCATACAACAGTCATTTATCATTTCTTTGTTTGAAACTTATCTAGCATATGGCCTTTCTGCATTCACCATAACAGCTTGATATTTTGTAAAAAATGGGGTTTGTTCATTGTATAATATTGTTTAAATTAAACTTTATATTCTTAAAAAAGTCATGTATTTCGTAGTATGACTTACTGTGACCTTGCCTTTGTAAACTTACCTGATGTGGTTCTATTTCTTTTGTCGTATAAGCAATGTTTGCTTGAAAGAAGAGACAACTGGTTCTCCTTATAAAAAATTAAAGGATAATAGGGCCATCACAGTTCAAAACAACCTGATCATGAGACTGAAAATAAGCTAGTCAGCAAGCACAGGCAAATTAATAAAACTTATTAAATGTGGAAAGGTCAATAGACATCCAATGCAAATCTTTTCCAAACTGAGACCAAACCCATGCATTACCTCAAGGGAGCTCTCCCCCATAATCTTTAATTAGCAACATGTGACAGAGCAAATGATATGGCAGAAAAAATTTGTATTGAAATGTTACATTATTCATTGCCTACAAGTGGGACTAATGCTACTTGAGTATTTATATTGCTTTGAATTTCATACAGTACTGGGACATTTCAGGAACAATACAGCACAAGTTTCCTCACTCCCACTCTCATTTCCCCACCTACTCATCCTGCACTACATGCAGCATGGCCAGTTATTATAGTCACTGTCAGTGGGAGAAGAATAAAATGAGTTCTATCATTCATGTATTCAAAAGCTGGACTCAGAGCATCAAAGAGGAAACTTGTTTTCAATATCTGATGACACCATTCAGCAGGCACGTTTGAAAAAACTTGTCATACCACATAGAACAAGGTCTCAGGGTACACGTGTGATTTGTGCAATCTTGAAACAAATCAAGAATTTCAGAACTGTTTAATATATTTAACATTATTCATTGAGGCTATGATGCATTACTATTTGGTTCCTAGCCCAAGAAGTTAAAGACTTTGCCTTAACAAAAAACAAAAAACAAACAAAAACAAATAAACAAATAAACAAACAAACACCAAAATAAAACCAAAAACAGCACCAAACACAGAAACCTTAAGGTTATTCCACATTAAAAATATCACACATCTTTAGTATTTTTCTCTCTAATTGATATGAGGAACTATATCCCTATCACTTAATTATCCTCAAAGTGATCGACCAGGAAAAAAAATTTCAAAAGAACTAACAGATTGTTCTGTATCTTACACTGAAATTTTGCCTTTAACTCATGTCTCTGTGAATTAATATGAAATTTATTTGTGCCTCCAATCACTCTATACAATATATTTGTAATTAAGTGTATCACCTTTAAAGGGATTATTTTTCTCATTGAGTGGACCCATTAAGAAACTATAATCTCAAGCATCTAAATAAAATAAAATGTATTAAAACAATTTGACAATACTTTTTATTGAATTTTGATCACACTAAATATATTTACAGAGATAAATACATAACCCAAGTAGAAACTGAGTACAGATTTGAAAGTTGGAATGGAAATAGACTGCAATAGAGAACCTCTCACTTATAATAATATTAAAATTATCATACAGCGTAATAAAAATTCAGAAATTGCATGTTAAGACCTTACTTTTACAATGGTTTCCAAAAAAAATCTTCTAAGCATCAGAAAGGCATCTTTAATGGTAAGGATGCCCACAGCTAAATTCTTGCATGTGCACTGTTAATCATATCAAGTGGATGTAGGAATAGGATTGAGGTATCCACAGAGTTTAAACACAATAGGATTGAGGTATCCACAGAGTTTAAACACAAAGCTGAATATTTTCTTCCAAAATGCAAATTACCTCAATTATTTCTTTCAAGTCTGCACAGTTCATGGTTCTGTAATTGTTAAAAATCAAATCCTAAATGTTATCCAAGCTTCCATTGTGAGTTTAGAAGCTCAAAACAATAAGGCTCATTCAGTTGAACAATACAGCTATAGAGACAAGGACATCTACACTCCAAACACCCAACTACAGCTTTTCAAATTAATTTATTTCATAAATTTGTATGTCAGATTATTTTCAGAATTTTTACCTTGTTAATCTTTTATGTGTTTATCTTTCTGTAATGAAAGATATTTTTGTAACAGTAATTTTTGCCATAAATGGTAGCAACCACTGAAAACAGTCATTAGCATCCTGTTGTCTTAAATTATGCTACTATCTTTAAATTATTGTCCTGTTTTACTCCCACTCCCACTTTGTGACAGCTGCTTAGTTCAAAATCAGATACAATAAAATGAAGAGGAAACAGAATTTCATATGTGAACTTCATCAAATAATTCAGAAGATAAAGAATTCCACATCAGCAAACAGTTTGGGTTTGTTTCAGGTATTTTTGTCTCAGAGCCCTGGGGGACAGAAGACTCAGCCATTCTTTCAGAAGTGAGAATGATAGCAAATAGAGCCTGCCAGAATGGCACTTTGAAGAGGCAGAGGGGGGGAAATAGCACAGCTCTTGGCCAGCAAGGTAGATGCACTGCTAGTGCTAGTGTCTACCGAGAGAAAGTATGATTTATTTCACTGGCTGTATTCATAAGCCAACCCCAAGGGAAATATTTTATTGAGCCAGTATTAAACCTGAGAGCAGCCAAAACTCCAAGAATCACACTGTTCTTCTAATATGAATAACTAAGACACTGGATTGTACCTGAAGTCTAAATAACAGTGGGATCTGAAAAGAGAGCCTTTTATTTGTCAGATATAATGAATTATTAACTCCTTGGATAGAAAGCTGAGACAGCAAAGCAAATATACACAATGGGTTCATTTTCCCACCCATGCAGTAACATGCTGGTGACACCTACAGCTCTAAAATTTCTAAAGTAACTCATCATCACACCTCTCAAATACACCACACCTTAAATAAAATGTTTAATTAAGCAAACTTGTTCTTCCCACCTTTCTATAGAAGAGTTAACTCATGCACTTCAACCATAATAACATTAAATTATACACGAATGGATAATTATATCCTTTAACAAAAATATCAAATATCAAAAAATATCAAATGTGGCAGTGTAATATATCTCTTGGTACCTGCCACCTGTAGAAAAGCAATTCTTCATACAATATCTTCTCCCGCCTCTAAAGAAAAATTTATCTTAATATTCTAGAATGCTGGTAGAGTCTTTAGCTGGTATAACTCAGAATACTTGAATATAGTCTAATAATGCTGCACAATTATGTGACAATGCAAACTTTCACACATTTCATAATTAAAATTTAATCCTGTTGTGCTCTGATCTACAAATACCCCTTGGGACTGTTACTGGTTTTCAAGATTAGTTTGTTAAAAATATAAGAAAATTCACCATGAAATTAACATTATTTAGAATTGTAGAATCATTAATTTTGGAAAAGACCGGTAGTATCATCAAGTCCAACCTTTGACTGAGCACTACATCGACTAAACCAACTGGCACTAAGTGCCATATCTTGAGTTTATGCAGACAGAAGAAAAGTTTCCCTTTATTTTGTCCATTAGAGGAACCCATAGAGAAATATAATGTCTGCGAAAGGTCCTTCCTCTTACACTCCTGCATCTCTGGACATCGTTCTTGAGGAGCACGGTTCTCCAGGGCTGCCACGGTTACAGAAGAGGAATCTGTACCTGACCCAGCCGGAGATTACCCGCAGGAGACACCTGAACATCCCAAAAGAGGAACCATCTGGTGGAGAGAGCAAGGTGGGCAGAGGAACACCCATGCAGGGGGCTCACAAACCTCTGTTCTGCCAAGAAAAATGGTTGTTGTTTTTCAAAACAGCAGGGAAATTATGACATATGCAGTTTAATTTTAAAACAGATTTCAGTAATCAAACCTGGATGTCTACATGAATAGGAATCACTCCAACTATATCTAACATCTAGTATTACCCAGCACAATGCACTGCATTCAGATACAGAATACAATTTACAGTTACATTCCCACCAGTCTCCTTAAATTTATCTGTAAAAGTCTAGATCATTCATTGCAAGTGTAAGGTTTCCAAAGTGAAGCAAGTCTGGAAAGAATTTTTAAAAACTTATTTTCCTTGGGGAAATTGAAACAGGAATGGGAATTGAGTAGAAAATGTGGGAGTGATAGGAAATGTAATAGTTTTACAAACGAAAATACCCTCCAAAATGCAGCCTCACAAGACAGGTACATAATGTACTGGACACTGTTCAAATAAGACAAAAAAGGAACTGTAAAAGAACCATTACAAAAATCTATCCTCTAGCATCCTTTTTTAGCTGTTCATGTGAAAAATGCTACCCTTTCCCATTTAAAGAAGGGAAGAAAAATTAAAGTGCAAATTACCTGTAAAAGCTACAGCTAGTAAGGAAGACAGAGATCAGAACTGCCTATTGATCAGAAACAAAACATCTGCTGCTACTATCATTCACATTCATTTGGAGTCTGCATTTTAAATGTTTAACAATTTTTAAACTTTTTTTCTCTTCCTGCTACTGTAAGCTTCATAAAAGATAAAAGAGCTAAAGAGGATTAATTTTCTTTGAATTTCATTCAGCTGAGAAGTCACAGCAGTGTCACTTTTCACCTCTGGAAAGATATTTACCCTCCTGGTGGTTTACGGTTTGTTTTTTTTTCCTTCATGTTTTGGGTTCATTTTTTTTCCCCCTCCCTCTTAAGGGAAGTCTTGGAAACCCTAATTGCATTATTTACAGTAGAAAGCTCATTTGATAAACACTTCCGTGCTACACTATACACTAAATTTTACTTCTTTTTCTTATTTCATTCTTTTCCTAGGCTTCTTGATTCCTCTTGAAGGGAATTCATTCCTACCATGCATGAAGTGCATAGATGTTTGCATTAAGTACTCAAGCCTATTTCCAAATGAGAAAGCCTCAAGCTTCAACAGTTTTACAGCATTGTCCTCTGATAGACTGAAGAAAGAATTGGCAAATCAGTCAAAACATTTTGTTCAGAGAAACTTCATTCACTTCCTACTGGTATTTGGCCTCATTTCAGTTAAAGTGCAGGGCCAAGGCCATCACATTTTAGAGCTGACTAAGTTCAGTGAGCAGTGTGAGAGCATCTATATGTATCTCACCTTAAGAAATTGCTGAGAAACCTTGTCAGACCTGGTTCCATAAGGGCATTCAAACTGGACACCCTAAAAGTGGAAGTGTCTCATAATTACACCACTTTCAAAAGGCAAAGATCAATTTTGTTTTCATAATCCTTGGGTTCATTTGGGGGTTGGGGAGCAGCACAAATTAACACTGTTTCCATGACAGATGTACTTTATATTAAGCATAGTTGATTTGCAGTGTTTTTATGTACTTTACCAGTACGTATTTCCTTAGCACATAAAAAATAATATTTTAATATTTAAAAACCATGATTATGAAATATATCTCCACAAACAGGGTAAATAACTCACTATCACTTACATTTTTCCACTAGTGCCTTCATTGCATACAGTCACAAAACTGTATCAGATAAAACCAATTTATTACTGCACATCAGCAAAGAAGGAAAACTAGAAATAAAATACATCATGTATTCTACATTTGCCACAATTTCACTCTCCGCAGGGACAATTTCTGTTGGTATTCAGAAAGCATTAACTATGCTACAGAACTACAGGAAACAGAGATTCAAAATTAACTGTATTCCAGTTCATTTCAATAAGTTTGTCAGCTTTTCATTTATTCTTTAATCATCCACTCAGGAATGCAGTAATGAATCTAACCCATTATACCCAAGACTGAAGAAGACATCTATGTAATAAGATATTGAGTTTATTCAATTATTTGCATTAGAGTTGTCCCATATTTTCTCAAGTCTCACTGAACCCCTGTAGCAAGAGCTGACATTACAAATACTAAAATCAATTGATTGCATAAAAAAGTACCTGCTCTCAAACCTATTCGCTATGTGTGCTACAGCAGTATCCATCAAAAAACGAGGTCCCACTGTGCTGGGCACTGTATGCATTAGTAAGAGGAGTCTGTACTTGAAAACAGAGCAATTCACACCAAAATAGTGAGTGATGGTTTGTGACACTGATGAAAAATGTGGAGGAAAATAATTAGAATCTTAAGATGGTGTTCATGTAAATCAGATCTGCATATAGGAATAAAGTTTTGAATCTCTAATTTGAGGTTGGTGGGAGCATGTCAAGGTTTAGAAACTGAGTAAGTTTCCTATTTGTTAATTCATTTTTCACATTACCATGGAAACAAACTTTCTGTGTGTGTCTTCAGGGAGAAGACAGGGAGGGCTGAATGAGCACAAATGCATGCATTCTTACATAGAGACACCTGAATAAATCATCCATGATTTCTAAGGCATGCTGCCATTCCTGTATCAAAGTAATGTTATTCCACATCTTTTTACTAAAAAATTTTGTAAATACCAGGTTATCTGTGTGAATGCAAATTAACTCCATTAACTACTTCTAGCTGAGTGTCAAAATTTCCAGAAAGTCATGGAGACATTCAGGGCAGGGGTTTCAGTGGTCACAGAGGATCAGTGGCTTCTTTATGCAGTGGGCAAAGTCCTTCACTGATTTAACATTGTGTGAGACATTAACCACAAGCATCCCAGTCTCTCACAGTGAGATATACTGGATACATTCGTTTTCTAGTGTCACCAGGTATCTTCTTACAGCTCACCTCTCTTGATGCTCTCAGACTTGACCTTACAGATACAGAGTTCGTCACCTTACGAATTTGTCCCCTGAGTACCTCTGCTACAGAGACCCACAGTGCACTGTACCCTGTTTATAGAGATATCTGCTCACAGTTAACAATACATGTGTATAAATCTTATAAGTTTGGCCTCAGAACTGCAAAACAATAAAAATTAGGATAAAAACCAAAAAAGAAAACTCTTTAGATATTGTTCTCCTAAAAATCAGTTGGTTTTGAGACTTAAATTCTTTAAATATATGCAAAGACCCAATTTCAAATTAGCCTCCACTCCCCAAAATAGCATTTTAGTTCAGCCCTTTGGATTATCCTGCAGTGAACAACTTTCTTAAAATCAGTCAAAGCTGTAAAGATGCTCATCCCTGTGAATAAAGAATCTGGCTATCTTATCACCCAGGTGAGTGATGTAACCAGGCTATTATGGTCATTTCCACAGGCTTTCATTCTGCTATAAAAATTTTTTTTTGTTTCAAATGAAAAAGCATCAATCAGAGAGATAAGCAAAATGTCTTATTCTCAAGTTGACTTTCTTAGACACTGCCTCTTGCCCCCAACCCATAAAAGCCAAAACCCTCCGGGAGGATCCTCAGAGAGCTTAACATCTCACTAAGAACACCAATCCAAAAGCAGGCCATAGTCGTAGGCCACCAGAAACAGATCAGTCATTCTCCATTCCCTGGCCCAAGTTAAACCATAATGTGATAAAGGATGTTTGTTCATTAATCTATGTAATCAAGACACATGATGTAACATCACAGCACTGGACAACAGATTACACCTGTAAAATAAAGCCTTGCTTCTGCTGGTTAGTGAAAAACATCCTGGCTACAGAAAACACCTGATAAAGATACAAGCTGCTCTGTAAAACAAATTGTTCAGAACATTTCCAGTAAAGAGTTACCTGAAGTTGATGATTGCGTCCTCCTCTAGACTGACTTCAGTTTCACTTTTCTTTCCTGTACTGCTGAGATAGCTGTGCAAACAAATGCTGACAAGAACTTTTTTGTAATGGTTTGCATATTCTTCATTATCAAGGTCAGACAGACAAATATAACATGGTAATGGCTGGCACCTCAGTGCTGCAAACACCTCCTGCAGGCTGTAAAATTAATAACTATTTTATATTTATTTAATCTTTTACACTTTAATTAATGTCTATGTTACACCTTGGCTGCTATCTTACCTCACAGATTTGGCTGATAAACTTACCTAATATTGAGTTTATTTTCTTGTTCCTTTGCAGCGTATGCTTGCAGGACATGAAAACTAGCCTCTCAGAAAATAGTGATAGCCATGATAAAAAATTTACATTATTTAAAAAATCCAAAAACCTTAACTAAGAAATGTAGAGGAAATTTGTAATATACACTGTGTTACCATACAAGTGATTGATTTATTGATAACTTCTGATTTTGGCTGACCTGAAGATTTATACAGAACTCAACAGCTCAAAAAAAAAAAATACCACAGTAGCAGAAACCTAGTTTTGCCACTGCTTTCTTGCAAGATATACATTTTAAAAAACAATTACTCAGGCTTTTGGTGTAATCTGTAGTATCAGTACAGATCATTCACTTCTAAACACATTGTAAAGAAGGGCAATAAATTTAACTCCTGCTTTATTGTCAGACTAATGAGTTGAAACTTGAGAACAAAAAAATCAAGATTAGAAATAGGTATATTCATTTTCATTTACTGACAGAAATTCCATAGACATTCATATCTCACAAATGGCCAAATCTAACACCATTCTGTAGTTTATATATCCTCTACTGGTTAAGGATATATTTATTTTTTCCATCTGCAATCAGAATACTTCTCTAACTCCATAGGATATCCTTTCAATAAGGATTTCTTTTTTTAATTTTATTTGTACATGCTTTTATTTTTATCAGACACCATGTCACTCTTAACTTGACTTGAAAAATCAGTTAAATGGCAAGAATTCACTCTTGTGGTCATGTCACTCTCATGGAAGGGTTCCACAAATAGTAAGTGGCTTACCAAAAATCTATCCCGTTTTTTATTTTAACCCACATTCTATCGGTCAGATATCTCATTGATTAGTCTACAAAGAATCACTAATTATCAAGTAACAAGATATTTCAGGTGTTCAATTAGCTAACAGATGGAGGCCACATAATCTGAAAATGCAGTAGAAGCATATGGTCAGTAAACATGAAAAACGAGTACAAGTTTGGTAAAGTGGCTACAGACTACAACCTGTAAATCAAGCCAAGTTCCATATGTGACTGGACTTCTGTAGAATTTAAATTAAACTCACCGTATGCTTTTAACCTGCAAAAAAAGTCTGTGGTTTCATCTGTATGATTCTCTTCTACCAACGAAACTCCTGCTGACATTGTTTTGCAAGATAAGATTTTACAGAAAACACACGCGGTTCTAAAAATGCTACCTCACCAAGCTTTGAACAGAACATTTTACTCAATTTTAAACACACTTTTCTTCAGTAAATGAACAGTGTTTGCCTCAGTGGTAGGGGTCTTTTTAAAAGAAGATCATTTCGATACATAGAGGAGATCCAAGTTCCAGTATTTCCATAAGGCAATATAAAACACTGTGCACAGATGCACAGCAAAGTGAATGCAGGAAATCATTATCTTACACAACAAGGAAAGTGAGACAAGCAGGAAAAAACTGCAAGTCTAATAAAAACCTGGGATTACAATTCAGGAAACTTTGAGTCCAAGCTAGCGAGACTTATTTGCAAAATAATGATATTACTCCAGGATAAGAGGCTACCCCTACGAGAAGAAAAGACAAGAGTTTGGAGGCCAGGCTTGCTGCTGCCATCACTACTAGAGGGATAAGAACTGGGAATGACAACAGCCAGCAGAGGGGACTAAAAGCTCCCTGAGAAATGATCACTGATCTACCTTCCTTACCCTCCTGCCAGAGGCAGAAATAACAGGCAGCTTGGCTCTCCAGGTGCTGGCGTAGAGGGCAGGCACTCTGCTGCAGCAGCAGCCTGTTCCCAGCATCTCGCACATGTGGAGTCAAGACCTCTCCTGACTCTGGCCTGGCCAGCCCCCAGCTGCCCCACTTGAGCACCCAGACACCTTGATCAAGCATGCAAGAATGAAGAAAAGATTAAACAGTACCCTGTACTGCTCGATTTTACATTCCCTGCTTTAAGAACTAAAGCTAAGAGTGAGCACAGAAATACCTTGCTTGGCTGCGATAAAGTAACAGTAAAATGTGTAAGTTTTGCGCCGCAGTTCGAACCACAGTTCAGTTACTGAAAATTCCATTCCTTGTGGACAGACATAGCTAAGCAATCCTAGGCCAGAACTAGCCCATATTTCAGCACATCACTTCTTTCACCTTTCAAAATGCAGAGCAGCTGGACACCAAAATCAGAAAGGGAGAGGAAAAAGAATAGTCTTATGATCAGGTCCTACCTTTTGTTTCTCATATACAGTCCTCTGAGGATCAAAGATGTTATACAGAAGGGGCAGTGTGAAATTAATTCTGAGTTTTTCTGCAAAGAGAGAAGATTTTTGTTTCCTGTAAGAAATGTAAATGTCTCTTTTCCTACTGAACACTCTGTAATATTCTTTTTCTTTGCTATGTACCAAAAAAAATTGTTATTTATGTCCAGTTTCTGTAGTCACAGAGCCAAGTAGTTCAACTTAAAACACAAAATAGTGACAAAAATTGTTTATCTTTCTTATTTTTAGAAATTATGCAATTGTAATTTCATTTTATGCTTTGCCTCTGGCTCCTAACACCTGCTGTGAGAGTGAATACTGCTGTTTTATCATTTTTATGCTCCTGTAAAGAATATTATTAGGACACAAAGAAGTTGGAGAGGAAAACGTTTCAATGACATTTGATCATAAAAATGGACAAAATTTTAAAAAACATGTCCCCCCCGACAAAGTATGTACTCAGTTATTTATTGTAGTCTGTTGGGGGGGGCGGATCCTGTATAAATTTGTTAGAAAACAAAGATTTATCATCTAAATCAGGACGTCTTCAGTCTACAACTGAAGTTCTCATTAGAGCCTCAAAATACACAGCCACACTTAAAAGCCAGTAGTGTCACTTCATTGGAAGGATACATGACCTTATTTTGGAGCAGGGAAGAAAATTTGGATCTTCTATATTGCAACCATACTTGGCCAAGATACAGATGTCTCTGTGTCTGAGAAGGGAGGTGATCAGTGGTTGGTGGATCAACCACATCGCTGCAGTACCACAGCTCATTCTCTGTTGCCCTTGTGGCATCTGCCCACTCACCCACAGGACTGTTTTGTTAGGCAATCCTTTAGAACTGCATTTAATTCCTGATGGAGATGGTGGAATACTGGAGAACACATGAAGTACCAGCCCCACTTCAAACCATATAATTCTATGTACTGTGAGTTGTTTAGATTACAGGAAGCAATTGCACGTGCGTTTAAATAATATGCATATATTTCCCTTTTCTTAGTTCATAACTATCTCTCCAGATACTGTTAATATGACTGTGACTTTAAACAGATTTTACAACCAAACAACATTAAAATGTGGCAATTAGTGCCTTTTAACACTCACAGACTGATTTGTGAAACAGGGTTTTAAGTAATAAACCATCTGTTACTCTCAACTTCAATTGTTGCAATAATTATGTATTTTTAATTGTGATCCTAATTTAGATCACAATTTATCACCAGGAAATAAAAGGCACTATTTGTTTTCATCAATTTTCTGAGAAACTTTTAGTCTTTTAATCTGTTCTGGTACAGAAACAAAGACCCCAGTTCCTGATGAAATAAAAGCGTACTTTTGTACTTGAAAGAAGTTTACACATGACAGAAGCAAAGCAAAATTATGTCAGTAAACCAAACTCATCCTGGGGCCTCCATTTCTAGAAAGTACTACACTAATATTTGTGTCAAGCAACTGCTATGCTTGCTAAGACATAAATAAGCAATAGCTCATACCATATAGCCCAAATGATCTACAAATATTAGAGACTCTGTGCCATGCCAGAATCTATACTAAGCCCACAAATGACCAGAGCACTACTCCCACGTTAAGAAAACCCTTTGACATAAAGAACAAAAGGCAGTGGCTCCCTACCTTCTTTGTTTCCTGGTAACAAGGGTAGATCAGAGGAAACAGGTGATCACAAATGGAAAGATTCTTCAAGAAAATATCCTGCAATCTCTACAGCTTGGAAGGTGGCACAGTCTGGCTATTCAGTGAGGATCTCCTTGCCTGGAACAGAGCTCAAAGTGATCTGAAAACAGTAACAGCCCTAAGCTCAAGAATCAGATCACAATAACCTCTGCACAGCTTTAGAGAAAAAGATTATGCTAAGACCAGAGTCAGAATATGAAAAAAAAAGGCAGTTTTAAGGGTAGAATGTTGCTGTAAACTTCCTCTTAAAAGTCATGAGAGTTAATGTATCCCAGAAAGTGGCTGTATTGGCAGGGAAACATACTTTAAACTGCAATATATACCTTATTAAAATACTTCTACACCACTGCTCCTATAATGCTATGACAAAAACAGAAGCATAAGAGCATAATATTTTATACAGCCTAAAACCATTTAGCAATGAAGGAGTATCTTGCATGACAGTATCGAGGATGTATATGTTGTGCTTAGAAAATCTACTTTATATTTAAACTCTGAAACATGGAGAAAAACTTTGTCAAAATTAAGAAGCATTTGACCTTTGTTTCAGGCTACCAGAATTAAAAATATGCAAACATCAAATTTAAATGAGAATGATAGCATGAACCTTACTGAAATGTAAAACAGTCCCTGTCTAAAGTCAGAGAGGAGGAATAGAAAGGCTTGAACTTTTTCCAGATTTATATTCTCAGTGTTTCCTTTGGCAGTGTACAGCCTCCACCAATCTATCCATGAGCAGCAAATTCAATTTTCAGTAAAACAAACATTTTCCATAGGAAAATCAGGAGATAATGAAAATACTCAATTTTATTAAGAAATTAAATATCCCCATAAGAACCGCAACAGATAAGGAAAAATCATATTCAAACAGATGACCAGATTCAAATAAAGAGAGCTGTTCTTTTTTTCCTCAGCTGGATAATAAAGCTCAGCTAAAATACACCTCATGCTTTTGCAAAACTCTGCAAATTATTTCTACTGAGAAAGATTTTCCTGTTTGATCATGCGAAATACCGTGAGCCAATCAGAAAACACAAAAACCACTAAGCAACTTTCACATAAATTGCCAGATTTACCTTTCAAGCTGAACTCTAGTTTCACCATTAAAAGTCATAATTTACTCATTCTGAGAGGTATTTGAGATAAGCACAGGAAAACTCAGAAGGTTTCTGAGATGCCACTCTGTAGTAACCACTGGCAAACACTAAGTTTGAAAGGCAGCTCCACAGGCTCAAGCTTAAAACACAGCGTGAACAGCAGAGTAGGGACAGAAGAAACCAAGCCATGAGAGGAGCTGAGTTGAGGTTATTTTTACCCTTCTGTTCTTTTTAACAAGATTAAATTGACTCAAAGCTCAAATGCAAAGCAGGAATGATTTATAAACATTTTCTGTGCGATTGAACGTTTGCAACAACTGAAATAATTAACTTGTTTGTTTGTTTTATTCATACTCGGAGACAAAATAAACAAGGCATCACTTCTTTTTATTTTATTTTATTTATTTTAGCCATGTAGAAATAAAGGGAAATGAAGTGATAATAATTTTTGGTTCCTTATCTGTTAAGTCCTTTCTAAAGGATTTGAACTGTTGCAGTGGTGGAGTGTGTATGTTCAAGCATAGGGGAAAACATACAAAATGCACACTTGTCTGCCCTCAAGATCGAATTAAAATTTAATTTCTAATGGTCTACATGTTTCTCTTTAAATATTACTTTTAGCTACATCTTTTAATTTGCCTCTTTATCACACAAGTACACAATCCAGGGGTAAAAATGGGGAAGGATACTATTATGCCTGAAAAAATTATTTTTTTAAAAGTACCAAATCCCAGTGATAGTCTATCCCAAATTTCTGGAGAAAAAAAAATACTAAAGCAAGACAAGAACCCCAAAACCCAACAAAACAAAAAATCAACACCACAGCCTGGCAGTGGAATAAAATTATAAACTTGTTCCAGACAAAAGAGCAAAAGAAGTATTAAAAGCTTCACAATCACAATTTTACAGCTCATGTTCTCACCATTTCTTTTGTAACAGTTTTTTCACACATGCACACTACTAGTGTGCCCCACCTGGCAGGCTGATCCATCCACTTTTTACAGTACCCCTGAGCTCCAGAGAAAAGAGACAAGGAGGCAGCTACTACAAATTCTGCATTGCGGTGACTGAAATCACAGTTGTGATATGTCAGTTCTTCTGCAAGTGCTGAAGCCACACGTTAGAACAACCTTTGTGTAGATGCTTGTGAGAAATTCTTATGACAAAGGCCAGTGAAGTAATGAGAGAGAAACAATCTTTATTTTAAGAAACAATTTTGCAATGGTTTGATAAAAAAGAATCAGTGTAGAATCTCAGCGCCTTACAATGTAACTCTTTATTAAGGCCCAAATCTTCTCTACTTTATCCCATGATAAAAACTGCACAGTAAGCATTTCTTTTTTTCTGGTTACAAATCTGAAACAGACATACTCATCCCTTTGCTTATACACCTCTGAGAAGGAAAGGAGTGTTAGTGCTTTTGGTAGAGCAGCATAGGCAACGCTACCACTACAAGACTGAAAACATCCATTTAATTGCTATCCCACTTCCAACACCCTCATCCTCCACAGAGAGGAGCAGCCATCTGTCCATCCCCACTGCACTCCCAAAGCACCACGTGCCTGCTCAAATCAGTACCAGGAGGAAGTTTGAGTATTAGTGCTTGGCAGTGTCAGAAAACAGAGCATTCACTGTTTTCCCCCAAAGACAGGCAGGAAATTGGATTTGCACTAGTTTTCCACAGGGCTTGTGGAAAAAGAAAGGTGCATGGCAATGTCTTCACTGCCAACAAATTAAGAGCCAGGTCTCCATGGCAGAATTGTTACTGATATAGCTAGGAGTAGTTTTAAAAATTACTCCACATAGTAGTACTGCCACTGCTCTGGTCATTTCTGCTGCAAGAAAACATTACATCCATGAACTCTTTTCCTCATAAGTCTCCCCTTAATGTTTTATTTTCTCTCATATGAAAGAATATTCAGTTCCAGGGCTGTATGTGTTTAGAAAGTCTTGCCTAAAAAACACTGAATCTTTTGATGGTCCTTAAAGCAAAACTGCTTCTCTTGGGAAAATGTTACATTGGTTGAAGCACTAGAAAAAGTAAAGAATATATTCATTTTGATGACAGATGAAATATAAAAAATACATCAGAATTAGGAGATGTTGCAAATAAAGCTTTCACAATACCAAAAAAAAAAATCCACCAAACCAGCAGCAGTCACATTCACATCAGATTTTGTCTCTTTTCTTCTCACCTGGCTTCTACAATAAACAGGTCATCTTTGACCAATTTGGCATTCTGGGAACATACAAACACTAAAACTATCCAACTTCAGGGCTCATAAATTTACAATAATGATACACCAAATAAAAATTATATTTTAGGATTTCATACTGCTGAACTTATAGCAAACTTTTATTATGCACTTTTTCTGGCCAGATTTTTATGAATGGCTGGGTGTTAAAAATATTTCTGTGCTTATTTAGTGATAAAGTGGCTGTTGTGCTTATTAAATATATCTTATTTAACATAAAAAATATATCTCAGTGCTAAAATCAAAAATATTTACTCATATTGAAGAAGTAGGAGCATAGAATCATAGAATCATTTAGGTTTGAAAAGACTTCCAAGATAATTGAGTCCAACCAAGTGCACAACCCAGCATTTCACCTTACTGAACCTCACACCACTGGCCTCAGCCCATCAATCCAGCCTGTCCAGATCCCTCTGCAGAGCCTTCCCATCTTCCAGCAGACCAACAGTCCTCCCACCCAATTTGGTTCTATCTGCAAACTAAAGTAACAGAAATTTAGTTAACTAACTAACTTAACTAACTGGAAGTGCACTCAATCCCCTCATCCAGATCATCAATAAAGGTATGAACAGGACTGGCCCAGCACTGAGCCCTGTGGAACACTGCTGGTGACCACTTGCCAGCCGGATGTAACTCCATTCACCGCCACTCTTCGCCCACATCCATACAGCCTGTATTTAACCCAGCAGAGAGCACATACATCCAAGACATGAGCAGCCTGTTTCCCCAGGAGAATGCTGGAAGAAATGACACTCATAATTTCATGCAAAAATTTTCAAATCACAAATTAGCATGAAGAAAGCTCCATACTGTCAGCTAATTCAAAATCACTGAAGAGAATCAATGCAGTTAAAAAGTTTTTGAAGGACGTCATAAAAGACAATTTTTGCATCACTTTCTCAATCTTGATTTCTTATAAAGTTTCATGAGTGTTAATGAGCCTGCTCAGAATTATCTGAAGCAGCACAGGCTGGGAAAATAGGAAGGACCTACTAATACTGGCAAGCATTGAAGAGTTAACGTTACTGCTGGATGATTACCTGGGGAGCATCAATAGGTGAAGAGTTCTAAATAACAAAACAAATGGATTCAGTGGGATCAATTAAACTAAGAATTCACTTCAGTGAGTTTAGTTTCTTTTTTTCATTTTCTCTCTGGTTTTTCTATGCATATACACAAAAAACATTCTTTTCTGCTACAGATATTTTCCTGCTCCATTGCATTGAGGTAAGCCCCACTGGGACTCTACTGCACTGAAGGGGTGAATGACAAGTTACCGTGCCCTCTAGTGAGACTACCAGCTTCTCCAGCTGTTAGACTTATCAGGAATCCTGCACCATACTACCACAGGATTTTGTAGACTGAATGTAGACTAGAAAAGAAATAAAAATCTTTGGACAAAGCTTGCTCTCTACTGTAAGAAAAGTGTCACAAGATATTACCTGAAATCATCCACAAAAGGCATGAGACACAAAGGATAGCAGGAAAAATATTTCACAAACTCATCAGTGACAAGCAGAAAATGAAATGACAAGCAAATGTAATTTACAGGCAAAACCAAAAAGAATATGAAAACTTTATTAATATGAGCTTTAGCTTCTAGCAAATATCTGATAAAGTTCAAAGTTCCTGACAACTGGCATCAGTAGTGGTCAACAACCAGGTTACAGAAGGGATACAACTGGCTAGTGATTCTCAGTTGATTACAAAGTGCCGATGAAATTCAGCCTACAAGACTAACAGAGGAGTCAAACTCAGTTTTACATTTGAGAATTAGTGAGGGATTAGAGGGGTACAGAAGATCAGAAAAAAATTACTTGGGGTACTCTTAAAATGTGGTAAAAGTAGGCAAAAGCAAGAGAATTATTAATTCTTGGGAAAATACTGTCAAAAGTTTTTTTGAATAAGCTGTAGGCACAGAAAATGAGAAGAATGATGGGTACTCTGAAAGACAAAATATGTTTAACCCATCTCATTTCCTTTGCAGGAGAGTTACAGGTTTTCATATAGGGGCAGATGCAGAGGAAGACATTTTGCCTTTATCCTGGTTTTTGACACTTGCTTAATATAACATGTTCATACAAAAAATGGGGTAAAATAGTTAGAATGGTAGCATTGACCAGGAAGAGTTATCACCAGTTCATTGTCAAATGAGGGAACACACAAAGCAAGGTTTTGCAGGAGTCTGTCCCACTTTTGGTACTATTCAGCACATTTTTAGTGATTAGGATGGGAGAGTACATGCATTCAATTCGCAAGGTGAAAGCAGCAGCAAACACATCAGACAACAGAATCAATTAGGATTCAAACCACAAAATAGACTAGGAGAAGGTACCTAGAAAAAGATGCAGTTTACCAAGGATGGAGGCAAAA
Organism: Pardalotus punctatus; assembly: GCA_013400915.1. NCBI lineage: Eukaryota > Metazoa > Chordata > Aves > Passeriformes > Pardalotidae > Pardalotus > Pardalotus punctatus. The sequence goes on along the minus strand of VZTX01010658.1, from coordinate 606,563 downwards.
GTCCATGACACACTGTGGAAGCAAGGGAGATACAGTGAATCATAATGTGATCAGGAATCATGAATATCAAAGTGCTAAAATACATACACACAATAGAAACGTCCTTTTGAAGTGTGAAATAACCCTCCTACTACCCCGCTGAAAGCTTTCAAGCAAAGACTAGCACACTTTCCAGTCTGGTCACAACAACTGAGGGATACAAATCAAATGGTAGTAGGGCAGTTGAGTGGTGAGAATGATCAGTGATTCAGAATAAAGAATGCTTTTCCTATGAGAGTTCTTCAATAGCAAGAAAAATCTTATCAGTAGTAAGGAAAATTATATAATGAAAGAGAACATGGAACCTTCATCATTGGCTATTTTCAGAAGTTGAATACCTATCACAAATACAGTTCATCCTGCCTTTGAGCAAGGTCTCTATTTCAAGTCCTGTTTTCTGTAACAGACCAATGTGATGATACAAGGACAGGAAACTGATAGGCAGAACTGAGGATGAACCTCATCTCTAGCTGGGCATTTTTCTGTGTAAAATCAGTTCATTTACAGTGGCACAGGAGGCCATGCACATTACCCTGCTAATAGGATTGAAAAGTGGTCCTATTTCCTTTCCCTAGGTGAAGAACAGAAGCTCCAAAAAGAGGTTACACTCACTTAAAATCTCTATATGCTAGACACTAAGTAAGCAGCTTCCAGTTATAAGTGACAAACAAGTTACAAAGATTTAAAAATTCATCTACAAAGCTCTTACTAAGACAATGATTAGAAGTTTAAAAAAGATAGAGCTTCCTTGTAATTAGAGTTGGCATTTCTGATGTGAAATCTCCAGGCCATACAACTGAGTTACTGTATTGCTCTCCTTAGCAATACAATTGACATTAACTAGTGCTTGTAGGGCTCATCTTCTCTTAAAAATCAATACTAGGAGACAATTTAGACTCAATGAAATAACCTTTGTGGTAGTTCTTTAATTTTTCTAGTGATATCATGTAATCGTTTGCTTCAGATGTGGTAGTCATTTGATCTCTCAATGCTTTGGAAAATAAAACCAAAAATTAGTCAATTCTTGAACTCCCATTTGGGGACAATTTTGTTTTCAGGTGCTATTTTCCTGAGAAAATTGTAAAGAAAAAAACCCCACATATGACAGGGCCTTCTTTAAATAACTGCTTGCAAAATAGCAGCTAAAACATGCTTCTAGCTCTTTTCTGTAGCTCTTGGGGACTCAAAAATATGGCAGAAATGTTATTGAAGCAGATGATTTTCCACTATGTATATTGCTTATAGGGTTAGAAAATCTGCCTTGAAAGTACCTAGGCTGAGAAGTTGATATATTGTTTGCTTATCAAAGAGCTTGAAGAGCCAGACAATTCCATTAGACACGGTATTGAAATGATGAATGGATGGATGGATTATCCACACCTGCTGTGTCTTTTTTGCTAAAGACATTTTAGTAATACTGCCTGCTCCTTTCATTTCTAAGAAGTTGTCTCCAAAATGTGCAGTCATCTAATTTAAAAACCAGATCCCCTAACAAGAAAATTAAAAATTACAGTTGCAAATACAGGTATAAAAGTATACTGCATATTGTTTTGCTAGAAAATGTTTTTATACTACTTTAGTTCAAAGTCTCCTCTGGAATATGAGGTATATTCCTTTTTAAGGAGCTGATGATTAAACTCTAAATCTTTAGACCCTTTATGACAGTCCATTGTTATTTCTAGCCTTATCAGCTTCTTATCTGCTTCTACTCCTGTTCATTTCTTTTCCTAAACATGAGCAGTTAAACTTCATGGTTTCCGTTCAGTCTTTGAGTGCAATATATTTTATTGTCCCAATTTCTCAATATTTGCTATAATTTTCTGTCTCCTACAAACTGTATTTTGATATCTGAATGTCTTCACATGTGGGATTGCTCTTCTATTATGTTTCATCTCTTTTCAATACTTTCTAAGTTTTTCATATTGAATAGAACAGAGAATAAATGCCAACAGTGAAATTAAAAAAAAATTTTTAAAACCACTAAAGAAAATTACTCCTCCATTATCTTTAACTGGGCCATAGCCAAACCTGATACCAACAGCTGTGAAGAACTAGATAGCAAAATCACTAAACTCACAACTCTCATTTTTCAAGACTACTATATAATTTTACTATTACTTGGAGCTTTATCTCATGAAGGTAGACTATGGTTCAGAGCCATTCTGGTGCAGTTTCTCATAACATGCCTCTACATTTTAGTCAGTTCATGTATATCCATCTTGGCATCACTTCCTAATCTTTCAGAAACTGTCCTCTGTAACAAGGTTGAGAAATCATTCAGGTGGATCTATCTTCATAACAGGACATAGCATCACTTGTATATCCGGTAGGATGAGAAAGTTTGGAAAGATGGACAGAAGAGGAAAGGCTTGTACAAGCAAGGCTCACAGGGCCATTTTCTCTGTTCTTACTTTAAAGCTTCCATTAAGGTACTAGCAATTATCTGAGAGCCAAATAAACTCAAAGACACAATATCTTAGAGAGATACTCATATAAGGCAAGAACTTTGGAAGGGAAATCCTGGACTTACCACCTTTTATTGCGGCCCTGGAAATTTATGTTTATAAGAGCTAACAGACCCAACAGTCTATCAGAAGACATGTTTCTGATTTCAGTTATTATTCCACAAAGATACCAGGTACCTGTTTAGTCACTAGTTAATCTATGTCCTCATTGTAACAGAAGATCATCAAATATGGAAATAATACTGAAACTAAAGAAGGTATATATGCTTTAATATTTCCACCAGAGAGACATTTGGTCATTTTTAACAGTAAAGTGGAGCATTATTCAAAGTATGATTCAAAAACAGACTAAAGACATGAGTCAAACTCTCTCTTGTCTAATTCATCATTTGCCATTGCCACTGTAATGTCACCTTTAGTGAGGACTGAGTGGTCTGCTGGGTTGCAGCCTAGTAATAGAATTATTCACATACTTCATTAACCCATAAATCTATAATAGATCTTTGCTATCAATACACATGTAATGAAAGTTTGCCTCCTAAGTAACATCATAGACTTTTTCAAATCAGCTGGCTGTGTTTGTACAGCAGTAATATCTCACAGTTTAATAAATCATTTTCTTTGTTATCCTTCAGTTAAAAGGGCTGCAGTATAAAAAGTAGCAGCCAGTAAAATATTTTAAAATAAAAGCCACTGAGTAAAGAGTACAATAGAACCAAAACAGTTTTTCACTCTCCAGAAATAATAGCAGCTCAAATTTATCCTGACTTTAGAACAACACATGCTTAAAGTGCAAGACCCCCTTCCTTCACAAAACAAAATCTGAGTGTCAAGATCTGAAAGACGACAGTCCCTCAAACATTTAAGTTTAATCAGTGTATTTCTCTAATGTAGTATTTGCCTCAGAGCTAAATATTTAATATAGTATTTGCAGGGATTCTTAGGCATGTCTCTCTAGTGGAAGATTCATCTCACACTAAACAGAGGTTGACAAATTGCTTTCCTGTATCTTTTTAGAAGAAGGACCACAAAACCATCTCGATTGGAAGGGAGATGTTAAGAACACTTAGTCCACCCTCCCAGCTTAAGCAGGGTAAGCTGGAGCAGGTTGCCCAGAAACACTTGTGTTCAACTGGTGTCTCACCTACACATTTGTCTGCATCATGTCCAGCAGCATCTTAGCAGCACTGAGCACCTTCCCATCAGCTTCACAACAAATGCCTCTGCAATCCCAAAATTAGGTATACCCTACTGCCCTAAGACCTGGGCTACCCAGAGGATATTATTGCATTCCTATAGATTTCCAAACCTTAAACACTGTACAGCTAGAGATCCACTTTTCACTTCCTCTGCATTGTCCAGTTTGCCAAAATATACTTTGGTTAGAGATTTAATAGTTTGCAAGCAAGAGAAAAGTGATGGGCTGGAGGTCAGAAGTATTTTTTAGATCAAAAAACCTAATCAGATTTGAAATGGAAGGTAAACTACTTCAAGTGATAGTGTCAGGTGAATATGGTTACAAGGCAAGAGATCTACAGATCTGTACTTAGTGGACCAAGCATTCTCTTCAACACAGCAGTCCTCTTGAAATCCTGTGCAAAACTGAACAGCTATGGCGGAAATAACTAAAACACAAGAAGTTCTCCCCCTTCTAAAACAAACTAAACCCTGATGGTTATGAAAGGCTGGCTTTGAACATTGTCAGACTAAGGCATGTATGAAGGCTAAGATAGGAAATAACACAAAATCCACAACAATGTTTAATTTAAAGGATGCACACACATCACCTGGTCTGTAAAGGGTCCTGGTGCACAAATCCTGTAGAAAGGCCTTCCCTGAAAAATATGAGTTAACTCCCTTCATCTCCAAGCTGAAGCTCAAAAAATATACAATACATCTTGCATTAATGTTTCCCTCCCATTATTTAGCATATAAGACATCACCCAGTTCAGCATACTGACTGTTATGATTCACACTCTAGCATCTAACTCACCCCCATAACCACTAATTGCCTAAAAAGTCTGGCCACCTACCACAGAGCTGCAGAGCCCATTTTACAAACAATGCACAACAAAGTTCACTAAGAAGGCTCATCATTTTTCAGTCTTGTCTCAACCTTTTTCCCATTGTGCTGACTTCACTTTCCCCACAAAAATGAGAATTTGTAGTGGGAGCCTGGATACAACTCCCATTAGTGAAGTGATCTAGCTTCACTTAGAAGTATTCTTAGATCACTGTGATATTCCTTTTAGTCCTGCATAACCTGCAGTATACTTTTACTCAAGTGAGTGAAAATAAATTTTGGCTTTGTACAATTAATCAGCAAATATTTATTGAAAAAGAAATTCCATGCACTAATTCTGAGCATTCTCTTTGGCGCTTAATGTAAATAACAGAAACCCCCTTCAAAAACCTATTTACACCCTATTTGTCTTAATGTATTGCCTCTCATCATTCCAAATCTTAGCACCAGCAGCGCCCATCAAGCTGATTCAGGATAGGCCATTGATTTCTGTGTTTCCCTCTCTGCATATTTGTTTCTACACAATATAAACATAAATCAGCACATCCTTCAAAGAAATAGAGGGGTTTCTTTAAATAGATAGGTATTATTGCATATAGTGGTACTGGTAAATTTGTAACTTCCACCATTTATGCTGATGACATTTATACAGAATGGAAATCTGTAATGAAAGACTTACACCTCTGTCTCAATTCTATCCTCAGGTCATGGTATCCTGGAAAATAAAAATCAGGATATATATCATCATTCGTCTTCAGAGCACATCTTTTCTATATTATCTTCTTTAGGTCAATACTATACTCCCATTTGTAGCAAGGGAATTAGGGGAAAATAGATTGTTAAGGGTCTGATTAAATATTTAATCGGAATATGTGCACCTGTAATTCCCTGGACAGAGCTCAAGAGACTATGAACTCCACAGAGAGCTCAGTACATCAGGAACAAGATCAATGTTAATTAGAGCAAGATACATAAACTTCTTCCAAAGTATAAGACACACGATAAGGAATTCAATGCATAATTCTAAGAGACTGGTATAGATAACTTGAGTCCAGGGAATTGCGTCCACTTTTGTAAGTGTTTCCATTAGTAACAGAAACATTTATTCTGAGGTACAGCAACATCAGGCAGTAACTAAAATGAACAAGAAGAAATTAAGAAACATTTCCATCATGTGGCCATTAAAAGCCAAGTAGTTGTTCTTCTGTTGGTGATTACTGTAAGTATCTATTCATTGCAAAGAAATAGATTTTCTGCTCATGCAACAAATAATGAGACATCAATGCAGTTACTGTAAAGATTTTTCACTCAGAGAAAAAGATATTTCTGCAGAGTAGCATTACGCTTAATAAGAAAATACTCTGAAACTGTCCTTTTTCTTAGGAAATGAACCACACAGTAGAGGTAACAGGTAAAACACAGTTAAAGGCCAAAAGAAGTAAAAATAATAACAAAAATTAATCCTAAACGCACATTTAACATCCTGGGTGACTTAATGCCAGCTTATTGTCATAAAATCCACAACATTTTTATGTTACAGAACATCCTCAGCCATGATAAAAAAAAAAAATTAAAAAATAAAATCTAATATCTATAGGTGATAGACTAGAATAGTCGTTCATCTTCCACAAAGTTTTGGAGTAGAATAGAAAACCCTAGATGAATATGTGTTTGCATACAGTTGTGAGAATTTACACAAGGTGGCCTGATGAATGCCGGACCATGTCTTTAGACACCTATATTTTACACTACATTAGCTATATGTAGTTTTACTTTATTGTTCCGGGAATCACACACACCTAAGTCAACACAGGTGTGTACCTAGCACCACAAGTCTTTGTTGTGCTGACTTTGAATAATTGCTACATTGATCTGATACAACAGAACTACAGAAAAAATTTACAGTAGCTGATGGCCTCCTTGTAACAATCTATCTTGCCTTGTAAAGTTTATATGTTAAAAGATGGTTCAGAGGGTAGGGCTCTTTCTGGGAACAATGCCTAACAAACATAGAAGCACTGCTTTTGGCAGCAAAAACAAATTAGATTGAGAGGCAGACAATGGAAGGAACAATACTGAAACTGATTTTAAAAACTTCTGCCTGGATTCACCATCTTTCAGCAGCATAAAAACCTGAGCTGATATATATCATGAGCTGGGTCTTTTTTTTGTTTGGTTTGGGTTTTTTGACCCATCAAAGCATTAGTTCAGTTACATGCAGATAAGCGCTTTCAGAGTGTGAAAAATTATGTCAAAGAGAAGAGGCAAATAGCTGGGCTACAACTTAATACATCCTTAATGAAGTCACAACTTCAAGTACAAATTAAAACATTTAAGCTGCAACTCTATCAGTGGGTACATTGTTATTAGTGCTGATAATAGAATTTATAAGGGCACTGCAGACCACCTCTGTGGTATACATAAATATATATTCAAAATGGTGTACAATTCATGGGCTTGGTAGTTTTAACACTGTTGACTCTGCTTCAGAGCCGCATTACTGGTTTGGGAGTCTCAGATCATTTTTTCAAGTGCCCTGAGAAAAAGATGTCCTTCATTTTTATTCACTGCTATTTTAGTATGGTGCAGAGCACATAAGTACCAATTACCAAAAGGAAGAACACCTTTATTTTCACTGTAAAGTCCTCATAGTATTCTTAGTATATGAAAATAATGACTAAAATAAAAAACTATAAAAGATACTGAAGTTTTAACTTGATGTCCTGCCCATATATTTATTCTGTGATTTATTGCAAATTTACAAAGTTTAAATTTACAATTTGAATTAGTATTTCTGTACAATATATTAAATATTGTAAAAATATACCTTGAATTTATTTGCTTTTACTCAAATAAGAAAAATCTGAGAGTACCTTTATAATTTTTTTATTAATTAATAAATCTATGGAATTTTTTTCCACCATGAGAATTATCAGTTCACTAACTTTCACAGTTGCTCCAATTTAATCTCCAAGAATTTATGTTTATCATTACCAAAACTGACAAGCGAAAATAACTTCATCTAGAAAACTTCTGTTAAGCTTTCTGATGGTAACTTCTGAAAGAGAAGGCCAAAGATTGGGACAGGAAAATTGACTTTAAATTAGAGTTGAAATATCACAGAGTCTTCATTACCTAGCATTTACAATCCTATTCCAAAACAGATTGCTAAAGAGATAACCAGAGAACTTCTTAATTAAAATCTTATTGATGTGCTGTATCTACAGAGATAATTAACTACAACACCAAGTTTTGCATACAAAAACATACTTGTCTTGCCAAAGAAATAATTGAGAAAAATTACTTGGTGGCTAAGACTTGACGTAGGTATTTTTGTCTATTTGCTTCTATTATGTGCATAACATCCTGAAGAGTTTCAATGACTGCAGATTTTTTTTTTAACTGACCAAGCAACAAAATACAGAAGAGTAAAACAAATGTGCCCCTCTCAATAAATTAGTTCAAGGAAGGTAAGTTCAGTTGAACTGTGAAATGGTCTGTATAACTGACATTTTATGTGCTACCCACATTCATCAGGAGAAGCTGTAATATGTTTCCCTATTTTAAGCAATCAATGAACTACTAAATGTACTTTTCTATTTTTAACACACATTTCTCAAAAATTCCATGCAGACCTACCCTTGCTAGAATGTTCGTAAGCCTCACAAAAGAGCTACTCACCATATTTAATCTTTGAGCACTGGCAATATTTTAACCATTATGTCAGATTTTATTTTTGCTGCCAGACAGCAAAATAAAAGACAAAATTATATTCATCCATCTTTCAATAGTTGTTTTAAAAAATTGGTCACAGAAAATACATTAGGAAATACTGAAAACACAATTCAGTTCACAGATTATTCAGGGTTTAGTAGGAAACAAAGTTGATCAGGAAACAGAATTTAACTACTAGCTGCTGAATACATGAGTATCATATTTTAATTAACCCAAGGTGCAGCACACGGGAACATCTCAAAAGTGTTATGGCTATATTTGACTCTGATGACAGTCCTACACTAAGTGCAAATACTGGGAAATATTTTCTAACAACTGCATTATCATATCAAAGGTCCGGAAACCACAACCAAATACAGACTGGAAGGAAAGATTGTTTTTCTATCTCAAATAGGTAAGAATGCAGTGGGTTTTACATCAAGTAGTCTTTAAAATACTGACATTATGACTCAATATTTGAAAATTTATTTGGATCTGTAGATAATCCTGAATTTTACTAGACTGTTTCAAACACAGTCAAGCAGAAATCAAACACATTTCTTTCTTCATGTAAGGGCTCACTGAGCCTTGAGGGATTGTGATTATTTTTAACAAGTTAATAGTTATGCTGTATTTTTTTTTTTTATTTAAAAAGGCATGGATTTATTGGTTCAAAGCAATTCACTCATTTAAATTTACAGCTAGTAAATTAATTACCAAATAATTTTCAAGGCTTTCAAAATAAAAGTCTCACTTGAGAGAAAGCAATATCATTTTCTTAGAAATTTTTTCCTCTCCAGTACTGTATTCTGTCCATGATATCCATAATAAATAAGCACACAATATGACAGATGAGATGTATAGCCAGAGGAACCCTTTTCTGCAGGCTTTGTTTCGCCTGTGTCGTTTGTCTCCTCAAATACAACACTACGCATTGTATCATCTATTTGAATACTCGAAGAATGACCTAAATGCAGTTTCCTATTCCTAACAGGGATGACAAAATTGTTACCTGAAAAACTTAAACATCATTGGACAGCACCTGACTTTCAGAAGTAGACATTCGAAAATGTATTCTCCAAGTTTTTGAACAATCATACATCCTAGTCCATATCTAAGTGTTCAAATTACAGTCAGAAACCATCAACAGAAGCAACTAAGGACAGGTATTCCCTCTAAACACTTTGTTTTATAATTATTGGAACAGTCACATCGATGGAAAAAAAAATTAATAAACTGAGTGTTCTACATCAGTGCCACCTAAAGAACCCACAAAGAAACAAAAATAGATATTTTATTCTCCTACGCATTACAATGAAGTAAAAATTTACTGATTTCAATAAAACAACAATTTTTCAAAATTACGACCTTTTTAATGTTGTCGATAAATACATGGATATGTATAAGTCACCTGGAATCTGGAGATGAGCAAAACACAAATACTATCATATGGAAGGGAAAACATGAAAACATGATCTGAGAAAAATCAGGAAAACCAGGAAAGTATTTGAGGAAAAACTGAACATCCACTACCTCCCAAGAGCAATAAGGGAGAGAATACTGGAATAATAAAAGCTAGAGATCAACAAAATTATTCATATAAATTTTCACTGGACAGAAATGTCAAGAGGCTCCATTTAAAACTTCCCAAATACGAATTACCAGAAGAGGGCTGGACGAAATTACACATGATCAAGTCAGTATTTTCACAATACCCAATTACTAGCTTTCAAAACAGTCATTTTAAAAGATGTACAGAGGAGAATATTGCAAATGATGAGCACAGAGGATGCAGTCTGCTTAACATTCATACTCTATAAGTACAAATATGCAGATTACACTTCTCCCAGAGCATGCCTGATCCTGAACTGATTTAAATGGAGAATGAAAATCACAGAGGTGTCTGGGACCATTAAACACATGCTAAGCTGTAATAGCTTTTCTAAGTACAGACATTTATTTCATGGGGTACAACAATAATCCTTGGTATTACAGGAAAAATAGTACATTCATCCTACTCTTCCTAACTTTTAGAAACCCAACAAGATTGCCATGTTAACTCACCTAAGGCTTTAGCCTAGACAGAGTAAATAAGACTTCAATAAATTGGATAATTTCCTAAGGAAAAGAGAAGGAAGAAGAAAATGTTAGGAAACTTTGTGTACTTTCATACACATCTTTCTTCAACAAAATTCAAGCCAAATGCCGATACCTGAAGATGCAAAAGGAAAATAAACTGTTTCCAGTTTTTCAGATCTGATAGAATTTGGCTGGCTTAGCTTAGTGAAGAAAGACAGTTATTACCAGCTCTATATACCCCTGTTTTGGGACGCAATATGTTTTACATTTCTTCAAATCCTTTCAAAACAATGTAGATAAGCCATGTACTGTCCACCATGAGATTACAGAGGCATTAAGGGATACACCGTTGTTTCTAATTATATTTCTGTGTGGTTACTTTAATCCAGATGCTATGTTTCAGAGAGTTCCTCAAAAAATTCTTGAAAATTTATATTGTTCCTGGTGAAATGCATTATGGGAAGAACAGAACTTAGCGTCATTGTTTTCACTAAAGTGGAGAAGTCTGGAACTATGTTGAAACAGATTCAGAAATTTGAGAAGAAAGTCATGAAAAAACAGAGCAATAGTTGTATTCAAAGACTTTGAGATAAAGTTGAGGGATAAGCATGGTCACTGTGGAGTCAAATGGGTTTGTTAAGAAATGCTGTTGGGAAATAGCAAATGAAACAGTGAACAATAATAAAATTTAAAAAGAAAACATATCAGAGGGCAAGGGAGGTAAGAAAAAGAGACAATGAGCAGAACAAAAAAACCCAACAAAATAAACAGAGCATTATTTCAATATGTCCAGCTACCATCAAGCTTTTGGGATATTTTACTTGCTAAGTTATTTGAGGAAATACCAAAGAACAACTGGCAGAGAATGAAACTATGCCACTCAGTGTTTAAATGTTAAATTTAATTAATTTTTTTCAGCTCTGTTATACATAACTCTAAGTACACCAGCTGTAAGTTAATGTGCTGATTCAAGTACCTATGTAATAAATATATATATATATATATATATATGTGTGTATATGTATATTATATACACAACCCAGATTACACGTTTATTGAGAGCAAGTCAAACAAGCCCATCACATCAAATTAACTAAAGATGAATAAGCTTTGGGCACAGAACATATGCATAACTCAGAAAGAATAAATTAACCAAGTACACACTGCATGATGCTCACACATGCAATTCGTCTGAGTAAACCCTAAGTTTGCTGATCTGTGAAAAAATGGATGCTTTAAAAAAATATGAAACCTCAGAAATTCTTCCTTCCTCTGCTGTTATGACGTATGAGTTTTCTTCATGTATGTATTTTTTGCGGTGCAAAAGTCTTAAAACCTGTGGATCCAGGATAAACTTCCTATAAACTCAGTGAACATCACCTGGTAAAAGTTATCTGAGCATGCATTATCTACCCCACCTGAAAATAACCATTGGTAGACACTTGTAGAATGGATTAAGCCTTCCACATACATTAACAGGGGGTTTTTTTGTTTTGTTTTACATACAAAGCTGGGTACAAAATTGAGTGGTTTCCTCCATCTCTTTTTCCTAGGTTAGTGAAGTTATTAATGTAAATATTCCTGACTGGTGATCTTACTTAAAAGATATTCAAAATCGAGTTCCACTTGTATTGTTCTGTCAGAAAAAGCAAAAAGAATGCAACTATCAAAAAATACGAAAAAAAAGCATTTTGCATCTACATTTTAAAAATCAGACAACAGGCTCAAGTAAGTTTTTACCAGCCCAGCATCCAACGCATTATACCTATTTTAGCTTCATTAAGATGAATCATTATCACAGCATTCTCCATCTCATTCAGCAAGGCATAAAACATATCTAAACTTTTTGTTCACATCTTAAGAGAAGGAAATAATAAGCTTGGAAAAGTTGGCCAAATGTGAAAATCTAACCATGTTCAAAAATTAAATGTACCTTGGATATATGTATTTTCCCCTACAAAAAAAGTTATAACATAGTTAAGTACACCAAAACTACACAAGATCTATTTTTGCACACAAAGGAACGAGCACATTGGGTGAAAGTGTAGACAGATTGTCTCATAAAATGGGACATTTTGCAAAACTATTTGCGTATGGAAAAAATCTAATTTGAGGCAAAAGAGAAAGATTGGTATTTTTCATGTCTTTCACCTTAAGCAACACAGCCTCCTTGGTTTACCTAATTTTGTTAAAGAACTAAAGATGAATTGTTCCTTAAAAAATCTGTGTGAGCTATTTGCCATTTTTATAGAGAGCTGTTGAGTGCCTGGCAGCAATTTGTGGGTAATAGACTAGAGATGGCCATTTCGGTAAATTATTTCCTTAATGACCCTTTGCTTCACAATTTGACTAATACTGCTGGTTTCATGTTCCAGTCTCTGCAGTATTTTTTGTAATAACCTGACATAAGTCAGGAATCCCCAGCCTTTCAATGCATGGTGCACTCCCTGGAAATTGATAAATAGAACTAGTATTTGTTTTGTGAAATTACTTTCAGAAAAAATAGACTCAGTAAAGCAAGGTCTCCCAATACACACTGACAATATGGAAATCTGCTCTCAAGAAAGGTTTTTATACCAGTATTCAGTTTATTCTACTGTTGGAATTCCATTGAAAATACCTAAAAAGTAGTAAATGTAAAAAAATCTGTTTTATTTTGGGACTAGAAGGGCAGAGAAGCTATGAATTCATTGCTTTATTAATGTAATAAGCATTAGAATTTTTTCATACATATATAAGATTGATGTATAAAGTTAGTCCTTGAGAGAGGAGGAAAAAAACAGAATGACATATTAGTAATTTTGTTCATAGAATATTTACTATTTTTCTGTTATTGTCTGTAAAAACAATGGAAAGTCATAAAACACCTCACTGACTAACCCTTCTAGGTAACTTTTTAAATGAAAATCAGTTCAGGTAATAATGTTGTTTCTTTTCTGTAGCTCACCTTAAGCTGATTTCATATACTTGCATTAATCATTTTTTAAAAAAGTTCTGATACACAAGTTATATATCTATTGTCTGTATTTGGTTCACAGTTTTAGCATTCATTTGTAATTCTGTCTGTTAGGAATTTTGTGGAGGACTAGGAGAGAAATGAAAAAAAATCAAGTAAGCAGAGTACTAGACACGTGGTTTGTTTAAGCTTGTGTGATCTCCAGTGTTCAGTGTCCTCCTGGAACCAAGCACAAACACACACTGGATCAGGAATAGCACTTACAGCAAAAGCCNTTTTTTTTTTTTTTTTTTTTTGTCCCAGTGGTACCTCTCAGTGTTACAGCACATTCCTCATTCGGAGCATCAATAATATTTAAAGACTCACCAGCAGCTCACCCCAAGGAATCTCTATCTGGAAAAAAAGTTTATGGTTTCCTTATGAACTTTTTATTGCTCATACTCAGTATTCATAATTTATAAACCTCAAGACTTCACTCTAGATTTCCAGCTCTAGTTTCAGTATATTTCTCTTTTTAATCCTCGTAGAATGTTAATCTGAGCTTTCTGACTGTTTGTTTTATTGCAACGGAACTTATACCTCTTTTGGACTTAAAATAGCTGAAATTCTAGCTGAACTTATATTTACATTCTTGATAATAATTACATTATTTATGGGTTTCAATTTTAAAATTCTTATAAATAAGCTGTATGTTGAACATCTGGGAGGATGACCACTTTATGAATATCCTATGAGGCAAACTTTGCACAAAAGAAGCTAAAAGGCACACTCATTACATGTCTCTGCCAATTTAATAGATCAGAATTATCCACATGTTTAATAACTTAATTCTTCAATTTATATAACTGATACCAGCAGTAAATATTTTTTGGTTTTAAATTCTAATATTTGCTTACGTTCCCATGCATTTGAAGATGAACTAGAGGGAAAACATAAAGGAAATAGCAATTCTCTAAGCAAACAATACACTTTTCCCATTCCAGAGAAGATATGGAGCTACACAAGGCAATAGAGACATCAAAGTACTCATTCATATGATTTTAAATACCAAAACTGAACGTATTTTGTTTCATGGAAAAGAAGTCTATTTCCTTCCCAGACCTTGGTAGCTAGCAACTTCTGCTGACCGCTGGCCAAGTTTCAGTGCACCATCCAATGCCTCTGCAGATAACCCACATCTTTAGGAGTGTCAGTAAAAAAAAAAAATTCCTTAGGGGCATCTTACATTTTTAATGAAACACAAGACAGGGACAGGTTGATGACATGCCTGTGATCTATAGAAAAATTAACTAGCTGATCTTTTTAATCCCTAATTCTACTTTGTTATTAAAACTGTGTATGTTCTGGAGGGGAGGGAGGTACAGGGAGTGGATATGTCTTTGAGACCAAAACCTAGCTGACAGCTTCGGTCTGGCTGTGACAACAGATAGAAAAAAACAGAAAATAAAATACCTAAATAAAGTCAGGATAGCTTCAGGTTCCTAGAGCTTAATGAAATTCTCTTCTGAATCCTGAGCTTATTGCATTCAACAAACACACAGAGATGAGTCTAAAGAGGATTTGAAAGATTTCATTAGTCCACAAAAGGACAGAGATAAATTTACAGACGTTTCTCTTTAGAGGGGAAAAAAACCCGTCAGTTGTGTAAGCCATTTGAAGAGAAGTGACAAGTAATAGACATCACCATTTTTGGGAGGAATCCAGGGGGAAAAGTGGTGGGTGAGAGATAGATCAAGATATGCCTAATAAAATGTGGATAAGGAGCTCAGGATCCTTACGTTTGCTCCTGAGATTCTGAAGAAATGGCTGATTCCCTGAAAGGGTCACTGCTTCTTGAGGTCTTTACAAACCGGTAAGAAAACTAGTCTTAATGATTTACACAACCAAGTTCAAACCATTCTAAATTCCTGACCCAGTGGAAGAGAGGCAACAAATGGGGGATATCTGCAGATTTTTTAAGCTCACACACGTGATATTTCTATAGGCAATGAGGGTAAAAACTGCATGAATGTCATTTCAAACAGGCAGTCATCTCTTCAGTCCTTATGTATTCAGTTATCTGAAAGAACATACAGAGAGAGTTGATTTGATCCATTTTTGGTCCAAAACCACTAAATATTGTATTAATATTTGGATAATAAATTTCATATTCAGATTTTACAATCTGTTAATTTGAAAAATTAACCTGCACTTTTGGAGTGCAAAATTAGAAATGAAAAATTATGTGGATAAAACAGAAAAGATCTCAGGAAGATTCAACAGAACCTTCTCCTGTGCAGTTGACACAGGACAACAAATGCAAGATATGCAAAAATTTCATAGACAAAGTATCTCACTGCTGAATGGAGAGCAGTTCCCCAACAGAAGGATCCCACCTCTCATATCTGATACAGTCTTTAGCAATGAGGTGGTAAGAGTGAGATTATACGGCAACATATGAAAATTGATAGCAAAAGCCAAGGAACAACCATTTAAAAAGCACTATCTATTAAACATAAGCAGGAGTAAGCTCAGAGTATCTTTAGCCATTCATGTTTCTCTCTACATTCACATACTGATCTTATATGATTTCTTTGGTCAGCAGCCTTAAACCAACCACCTTCTATTTTGTGTGTGGAAATCATGTTTCAGAATTACTGTTCCTTTGGACAATGAAAAAAGGATTGACACAATGTTGGTGCTCATAGAAGCTGGACATTAGATGGATACTCCAATTTTCCAAAGGTCTGATGAAAATATCAGATGGACTAAAAATTCAAAAACCGAAACCAGCCCCCTTCAGCCATTCTGGTGGATATATGTTGAAATTACTACTAAGGCTGAGCTACACGGTTGTAGAAGATTGTCTGCAGTAAATAATCAGAAGCCCGTCATTTCCAGGCCTGATGCTCTCAATTCAAAAGAAAATTTCTTCTGTTCAGTTTTTATTTTCCTCCTAAACTCTGCAAAATCTTATACATTTCTTTGACAATTAATTTCAGCAAGATCCAGTAATGCATTTGTGAAAACTCAAACTCTGAATTCATCCCAAACTTAGAAACATCCCATCCAATCTAATTTAAAATAACAACTCGTGAACAGAAGATATGTTAAATATTAAATAAACCAAACAACAGTCTTATTTGTGTAGCTTAAACCCAGAATTCCTCTCACCCTGACAACTTTGACAGAGTATCTTTTATCAATTGCTTTTAGCAGGTAAGATAAAGCAAAACAAATTTCCAGGTTAGAAGGTCTGAGCAACTGATGAAGGGCATCATAAGATATGGCAACTTCCTAGGCGTTCCCTGTTGCATGTTCACTTAGGAGTAATTTTGCATGAGCAAGTGAACATGAATCAATTTTTCTGATGAGAAAAATACATTTAGAAAAAAAAATGGTAGATTTTGGAAAGGGGGAAAAGAGTATCTTTTGAAATTACACTACTGGCTGCTCATGTGAATGAGGGAGTTGCAACCATTAAGGGGACTGACAGAAGATAACACTCTTTATACTCAGAGCACTTCTTCCTTTAACAACCTGAATCCTTTTTTCTATTGTATGTTTTCCTGGCACCCACATATACCAAAACCAGTTCAGTTCAATTTAATGTAATTAATAATTAATTAATATTATATTAAACATGCAGCATTGGAATATTGAACTGCAAGAGTGTCATGAAGCACCATGAGTATGGGCACACTGATGTTAAGAGGAGGAAAAACTAACCCCAAAACAACACCCCCAAAATGACAAAACATATCCAGAAACACAGAATAATACCTGGGTAAGCAGCTTTCCCTTTCCCCAGCCACCTTTTCCCTTTTTTTATTAAAATACTGAATTGTAGCGACAATACTATATCCTGAGGATCTCAAAGGAATAAGAAAAGTCAAAACAGCAATGAATTTAAAGCAGATAAATTGGGGGTACTTACATTTCACTTTGGCAAACAAAAAATCCTGCATAAATTTGGAAGCCCTGAGCCTTGAATATCATACTCTTCTATCCCATAATTTTAATGACAAAAGTAGTTAACAAACTAGACCAAAGGAAATATAAATCACAATAGACTCCAGCATTTTCTACTCTCTGAAGGATTAGCAGAAAATTAGTAAGGCAAATGAAAAACACTTCCAAAAAGAAATGTTGCTAATGGAAACATGGCTATATTTTACAGATTTAAGCACCTTGTACTTTCTGAATATTTATGCAGCAAAACAAACACAAAACATTTTTGTAACAGAAAAGCAGCTGCTGAGGCACTGACACATTGGGTTTATAAGAAGTTCAGAGTAGAGAGAATCTTCTCAGTTATTTCAGAGTCTTAAGAAGGGGAACATCATGGTCTGTCAAAAGAGAAGAGTGCCAGAGCATGGGTGCAGGACCAGAGGACAGTGGGAAGAAATGCAATAATCAGTTTCATTGATATTGTGTGCAACCAAAGGAAGAGAACATGCGCCTGTCTGCCTGACCAGACATTTCAGTATTGGGGCATTAAAGTACATCCATTGTTTCAGAACTAACAAAAAGCATAACTCTCTTCTTTACCAGGAAGAGAGAAGATGCAATGATCACCTTGTAAGAAGAGTTATACTTGAATATTGTGTATCATGTGCACAGATGCATGAGCTTCTTCAGATCAGAAAGACAATTTTAGCTGAATGGTGAGAAGGAATGAGTTTTCCTTGAAATAAGAAAAGCTTCAATAGTATAAAACTAACTTGCCAGCTTGATACTAGTCTTCCTTCTTTATAAAAAATCAGTTTTTCCATTGGAATGAACACACATCAAACCAGCCCTCACATCTAAGGATCAGACTCATATCTGGAGCAGGTTTCAGAGAGGAACTGATACAAGTGAAAAACTTAATTTGAGGAAAAACATAGCACTGATATTGTATAGAACTGGAAGTCTTCTCTAAGCAGCCTACATGGCAGCAAGGTTCCATCAGGGAGTTTCACAAATTGAAAAGAGATTTTTAACATTTTATTTTTTAATTTTTTTACAGAAACCATAATTCTAAGACCAACGCCTAACTGGATTTCAGATAAAATACTAAAATTAACTAAAAGCAAAGTATGAAAACATATGCAGAAAGAGAACTTTTTTCAAATAGGAATGTTAAGAAACCCATGCTCTGACTCAAAGGTTGTTTCTATACAAGGTTTGTCGCTGTCTGCTTGACTGCCCGGTGGCCAGCAGGCGACAAGGCACACGGTTGTCCAGTCAGCGAGACCGCTTGTGCCTCTTAATCCACAGGTGTTCAGTTTGCTCTGGACCCTGTTGGAACCAGCAGCAGACATTGTACAAGTAGCAAGCGGTGGAGACACAGGAGGAGAGAGTGGCTCAGATGTAGCAGCAGCGCACATCTTTACTCCCTGCCTTGAAGGACAGGAGAACTTAACAGCAAGCAAGGGGAAGGGCTACAAAAGAGCAAGGAGTGGCAGTTGCCAGGGGGTTTTAAGGGAAACAAAAAGGGGAAGATCCAACAGAGACAGTCCAATAAGAAAGCATTACATAACCACAAATGTCCAATAAACAGGGGGAGGAGTACATTCAAATGAACCAATGGGGACACCGAGAACAAAGAGCCTTCCAGAACATAATGCACATTAAAACAAACTCATACATAAGGAAATTAATAGGAGGGGAAAGGGGTGTAACCGAACCTTTAACTGACAATTTAAACGGTGGGAAATGTGGGGAATTCCCCAGCCTCACCTTCTCCCTCCTCAGGCTCACTGTCCTGAGGGGGAAAATTAATCCAGCTGATTTTATTAATTTCCATAGAGAAGGCAGGCTGGGTCACCACAACAAAGGTTTTCATCTACCCTATCTAATAATCAGTAGTAAAGTCACAGGTGCCATTCCACCACTTCAAAAGGTAGCCCAAGTTTGTGATAATGAGCCATGCTACTGAAATGCAAAGCAGCATTAAGTGTGAGAAAAAGTGTCAAAAGGAGTAGTCACATTTGTTCATATCCAAGGAAATAATATAAACCAGACACTGACCTGACCTCAATGGTCCAGGTCCCCTGCGTTTAGTGATGGGCGTACATTATGCTTTGTTTTCCTTTATATATCAATGTATTTGAAGAAGCCCTTCTTGTTGTCTTTGACATCCTTAGCCACGTTTAGGTCCAGATGGGCATCGACCTTCCTTGTCTCATTTCAGCTTGCTCTGAGAATCTCTCTATATTTATTCCATGACTCTGTTTTTACCTCCTGCATATTTCCTTCTTGCATTTGAGTAATGACAGGAGTTTTTTATTCACCCACATGTGTACTGGTACCAACTTGCAATACTTGAAAATGTAATCACATTTTTTTCAAAGACTGTCATCCTCCTAGACTAGATGCTTTCCTAATAGAATATGGAATTCACTACAGGCATTAAAATGATGTATAAGTTAACAAATTATGATATATGGACCAATGATGTTCTGGTCCTTACTGTCCTTATTCTTCAAGAATCTAGGTGAATAGGAGCAGAATTTTTTTCAATTGCTTTGTATTGACAGAATTCAGATCCTCTGATTTTATGCTCCCTTCACACTCTGGCAGTATTCAAGAGCTTGAAACTCTTGACCATCATGGTCTTTTAAGAAAAGTAACTATTTATTTAAATTGTGACTGAAGAGCACCAACAGACACAAACCTAGAGGACCTTAAAATCAATTTAGAGATAAAAAGCTAATTTCCTGTGTGGGTAGATAATCTTTATATAAAAGCATAAAAACAGTAACTTTATTGAAGGTTATAATTTGAAGGCTAAAAAGTGCTGCAAAGAAACTGCAAAGTTAAATTATTTTTTACTAAGTGATTACAGTGGTGTTGCATTAAGAGTACAGCAATTTGAGAGAAAATAAACCCTCTTGCTTTCCAGCTGGTCCTCAGAGACCAGAGGTGCAATTAGGATTAGTTCCTGATTATAATCAATGCAGCACTGTAAGTCTTGTCAAATTCCAGGATGCGCCACCAATGTAGGTTACACTACAAGTTTGGTCTTGATTGTGATCACAGATTCACCAAAACTGTGGTTAACTGTGTCAGTACTATAAGTCTGGTGAAGTTCAATATGAACTTTCACAAACAGACTCACCAATAATGTGGTTTACTGGAGCAATGAGGACCAGTTTTTTTTTTAGGTTGCGGGTGATAAATTCACTAGATCTGCAAAATATAAATGTATATATCACTATGTACAAGTGTTCTTGGGTGTATTCCAATGTAGCCAGAGGCACAAATCTTGCCAGAGAGGTGAACTTGCTTTGGGGACAGGAGAGGAGCTAGCTCACCACTTGTCTGTAAGGTGATCATATTCTCATCCTCTTGTATGGAGGATTTCAAATGCCAGATCATACTTTTGGAAAAAGTGGAGGTGAACCTGCAGTTCACCTCCAATCATAAACGGGGAGGGAAGGCAGCCAATTTATATGTAAATTAGGGATAGAGAGAGGAACAGAGACAGATTAAAAATACCACAGGCCTTGCACAAGGTTGGAACTGGACAGTGACCTGTGTCTGACAACCTACCAAGGCCTCAGCACACCATCATGCCTGCAGAAACCCTGGAGCCACACATCTCATGGTATATCTCATGGAAAACCCTTCATCACATACCTCACAGCATCTCTCATGGCTGTCAGCCTCATATCCTACAAGTGGAAGTTCAGCAGCCACACTGACTGGTTTGCATACAGTATTATGTTTCTAATAAAATTAAACTCTTGAGCTTCCAAGACATCCTGAAAGGGTAAAACTGCTTATGTCTCCATAAGATTAAAAAAAAAAAACAAAAAAAAAAAAAAAAAAAAAACCAAACACCTGGATGTAAGTTAACACACTGTTCTAGTGTTATACCTTGTAGAAACCAACATTCAAATAATACAGGGACCAAACTTTCTTCACCTAAACCAACAAATACTTCACCACAATAACAGCCTTCAAAAAGCACAAAGTCCCCAGAGCCCAGTTTAAATTCCAAGGCATCTAGTCATGCCACACGCAACAGAAGAGTTTTACGTAAAACAAAAACATCAGAAGATAAGGTAAATAAACAATCTTACAGAGCACCAAGCCACCAAGTTGCACAGTTTCGGATACTTCTAAGACTGGGTCTTCATATATGGCCATACTTCTACAGAAAAGTAGCAGCAGAGGCTTCACACAGTTCTGGGGAAGTAGTTATGAAGCCTTTCCTACAAAATGTGAAAGCTCCAGGTAAAAATATTTGTTAAAAAGTTCTTTTCTCTTTCCATGTGCAACGAATAAATCTATCCAGAATCAGAGAGGTTTCTATCAACTGTTTTTCTTGTCTTTGTTTATGCAGTATAGCTGTGCTACCTCTCCATGGAATAAGAAAGCACATAAAAAACAGAAGGGATAAATTAAAATGCAAGCAAACAGAACTGAATACTCTTTTTAAAAATGGGAAGGATGTTAAAATCTATGGCAGTTGGAAGCGTATGTGGTAACATCACACATGCAACACCTGAAGCATCTGCCATAAATGTAGACATGTCCTTTCTGGCTATATTGCAACCTGGAAAGATCACACCCTGCTTGTCTGCAATTGGAACCAAATCCGGTGATGTTTTACACCCTAATATTCACAGGAGGTATTATAGATGAACCTGAAGGAGAAGTTTTAGGTAGCATATTTACAGAGTGTTTTAAGACACAGGCTACCCCCGTTTAGGCATGAGTGAAAGAAAGGAGAAGGTACAGAGGTATAAAAACCAGCAGTAATAACAATGCCCATAGCAAAACAGCCCAAGGGAAAAATTCTAGTGCAACAAAATCTGGCAGATGAAAATAAATTAACATATCCTTTGTCTTCAGTTTTTTTTTTCTCTTAAGGTAAATAACTCTTTATTCTTGCAAGCAGAGCAATAACAATAACCTTTCCACTTTAGAAATGGAATATTATTAGATAATTCATCTTCTAAAATTTAAAACCAGGATAGTTGGAAAAATTCCTCTTGATTAAATCCCCATGAAATACAAACATACTTAGCTTTTACAAAAATCATTTTCTCAAAATAAAATATTCCCCATAAAAGGGAAAAGCAAGCATTTTTTCTAATCAGTGGTGTACTGAAATAATTTACAACTTAGCCAAAACACAAAGGAAAGTTTTCCGGTTTTACTGAGAACCACAAAGCCCCAGCTTTTTCCAAGTTTAAAACTTTGAGAAAAATTCTGTAATGCTATGTCACAGATCTCTGTCTCCCAGCATTGAAAGTATCTCTATTCTGAACTACACAGGCACAAAACCTATCCAGAAGGACAGAAGCAATTTCACATACATCACATCAGCCTTTCTCCATGGCTGAGTACGGTGAGACGATTATTGGAATGTTCCTCCTCTCTCCCATGAATGTCAGACTTGAAGTCCAGAAAGCCGTAAAAACACATCGAGAGAAGAAGCTACATACAGCTGTACATATTCAATACTTTCACCTCCTGGAGATGATCAGAGAACCAGCCATTAGCAAAAATCCAAAACTGAGCATTTCTCTTTTGTTTTAATTTTTATTCTGAGACACACACCACACCCACCCCCCCTACCACCCCCCCAAATTTTTAAACCAAGTCCAAGGCAATGGTACATACATGCAAGGACTATGCTCACTTACTCATAGTCCGTCTCAAAGGGCTGGAGATGATTTCCATTCCTTTGGGTACAAGATTTCTTCAAATAACAATAAGGCTATGGAATATAGATGCTAAAATATTATCAGGAGCATATTTTAATGTGGATTTTGTACATAAAGTAATACTGAAATTTGTGTTTGCGTGATATTTTGTACACGGGGATGCATAAATGCTTATGCTTCATTCTAAAACAGTCTATTGCAGAAAGAAAAGTAAATTCTTTATTTCTTGCAGTATAAATGCAATAAATTTCTCAGTTATAGCCTGTCACTTAGTTCCTTAGAAAAGCATAATAACAATATTTTGTGCCACTATATTCTGGTACAGAAATACAAAAACACACATTGTGTATCTGATGTACCCTAATTATTCTGAAACTTGGGTTCTTTTCTTCCTGTTTGTATTACTATATCATTATTTATTCAAAGTTCTAACTTATTCAACAAACATTATTTGAAGACCTTTTGCTAAATACAGATTTTCAACATTCAATTTTTAAGTGATCCATAAGGCTTTTATTCCATACGTAGAAATCATGGTTTTATCACTACTTTTGCATTGTTTGAAATCTAATAAATTATTGAATTCAGGCTAAACAAAGGTCAAACAATGACTCATTGCTTTTCATCTGGAAAATGTTGCTCTTTGACTTATTCTGCAATTGCTAACAGCTTTTTGACGTAAGTGATCATGGTATGAAGAATTGATGGCCATGTTTCTAGTGGTTTTGGACTCATTTGTCAATAGTCCACAGAGTTTCAATAAATATATTATCCGGTGTTTTTTGTACTCAGTCTACAGTTCTGAAAAATAGTATTGCCTTCTTTATGTAATTGCGTCTTTTATTACTGTATAATAGCAACTTACTTGCATTGATTATTATGAGTTAGGGAGAGGCTATAAATGAAAACTTAGATCAAAGTAGAGGACACCCAGCTCTGGGCAACCTTATTTTTAATCAGAGAAGATGTAAAACTTCATATAATCTCCAAATGACTCCATAGATGGAAGCATATGGAAACATAGCATATTGGCAGGGTAAAGTCCTTCTTAGCATTCTCATAAAAAAAGAATAGACTAAGGCAAGTTTGATCTCCTACTTTGATCACACCCTCCTCCCAAAATCTAAATTTGAGAGGTGTGCCACGAAGTTACAGAATGTATTCTGCACTTGTTGCCCTTTACTCTGTAGCTTCAGCTAAATTCAATTTCTCTGTACAAAAAATCAGAAACTTGGCCTCCTTTCAAGTCCAGCATCACAATTCTGCAGAAGGACAGTAATCACGACATGCCTCACAGCAGAGATCCTCAGTGGAAATGCGTGAGTAGGATGATGTCTGGGTACCCTGCAAGTTTAATTCATATCTGCATTTATTACTCAATATCCCTGAAAAGCAAGTAGTGAAATAAAGGAAAGACAACCCTGACTTTTAAGGTTTTACCTCAACATTGCTGCCAATTTCCCAGATAACAAGAGTGCTTTGAAAAACAGCAAATCAAAGGCTGCTTTCATGCCCATCTGTAGTCCTTGCGAGACCCTCAACATCAAACTTCCACTATAAAATACCTACCACCACAATAATATCACAGCAAAACACCAAGAGACCGAACAGTTCTTACAACTTAGGAACTGAATTTGTCTGTTTATCACAGTGTCATATTAATTTGCCCCATTTTGTAAGCTTAAGGCATCACAATATAAATTGCTACAGAATAATAACCCTTGAATGGCAGGGAAGTTTACACCTGTAGAAGTAAGCTGTTCCCCCTGCCAGTGTGCAAGCTCCTTCAAGACAAAGAACTCTGCTTTAAAAATGTGCTTATTCCTGATTATGAGGATTATCTTTTAGAAATCTATCAACTGAGAAAATAAAACAGTAAGAAGTAAATTATAAAAAGAGCACAGGACTTTAAGGGGGGAATAAAATCTCTTAGTTAAAATCATGATTTTCCATGGATTGTTTACTTGCTAAACAAATGGAAGAAGCAAATTTGTTGCTTCTAAAATACAGAGGAAAAATCTCTAGTATCGCTTTTTATGTTTTATTCAATATGGCACTAGACTTCTGCAGGTTTGGGGGGTTTACTTTTTGCTTAATTGCTTAAAAAATCCACTCCTTTGCATCATTTTTCTAAATGCCATTATGCAAAACTGAAGTGACAAAACACTCACTTTTCTCAATGTGACCTCATCAGCTACAACTCCATACTAAGCTGTCTAAATTTATGAGTCATTAGATGTTACTGTGGAAGATTATTTAGTGCAACAAGCTTTACAGTATCGTGGACAACCTTTTACTCATTCTTTTATGTCCTGTTTTGCACATTCTGCTTGGCCAGAGACAGTGGGGAGTGTCCATCCTCAGAACTGTCCAAAAGGCATCAGGACACAGTGAGTGACCCTGTCTGAGCAGGTGGGCTGTACCAGGCGACCTGAAGAGATCCCTTCCAACCTTATCCATTCTAAGACTGATACTCCCCATGACACTATCAAGAATATTTCTCATTTTTATAGTAAAAATACAAAAGCCTTTTCTCATTGTATTTCTAGCTATAATTGAACTACTTTTCGTCATGACATTATCCAAAAGAATTGAGCAATTTTAGGAAGAGTATTAATTTTCTTCCTTCCATCCCAAGCTGCAAGCTAAAACAGCCTATGACAATAAACATAAATGTTTTGGGGAAAGCAATCTGGAGTACATGTATTAGTAATGAAAATTTCAGTCTTTAGCATTGTTTGATACTAAGACTAAAGACTAGATCTAAATTCTTTAGTAAAGGATTTTTGCAGTGAGCCAATTTATTTAAGCAGGTAATCTGCCAAGACACAAAACCAAACTAAACCCAGAATGAAACAGCTACAAACCACAACAACTGAGCTTAAGAAATATCTCAAATTTGTGACACAACAAACCTACCAGTATGTCATTTGTATCACTGGCTTAATACTTGCTTCAGAGCTTTCTACTCAGTATATTTTCTTCTGTGGATATACTGTGTACACGCACCCATGAATTAGGTACATGGACCAGGAAACAATTTTGTAGGCTACTAATCCTTACAGGTTTTGTTGCATAATCCTTATGAAGGGATACAAAGAATTAATTACATAAGAAAATTAACATTAAAGAATCCTCAAGACAAGAGAGACACGGAGCTCCTGGAACAGGTCCAGCGAGGGCAACAGAAATGATTAAGGGACTGGAACATTTCTCTTATGAGGAAAGGCTGAAGGAGCTGGGTCTGTCCAGAGAAGATATGGCTGAGAAATTATCTCATCCATGTCTATATGTATCTGAAGGGAGGGTATGGAGAGGATGGAGAAAGGTTCTTCCTGGTGGTGCCCACCAATAGGATACAAGGTGAGGGGCAGGAACTGAGGCGCAGGAAGTTCCACCTCAACAGGAGGAAGAGCTTTGTTACTGTGCAGGTGACCGGGCACTGGAACAGACTGCCCACAGAGGTTGTGAGTGGAGATATTCATCTGGACACATCCTGTGCCCGGTGCTCTGGGATGACCCTGCTTGAGCAAGGGAGTTGGACCGCTGTGGTCCCTTCCAACCTCACCCATTCTGTGATTCTTTCATTTAGAAAAGATACAAGATACAGAAAAGGTATAAGAAAGCCAACTCGGTCTGTCTAGTTTTTCTAAGAGACAATTCTTGTGAAAATAATTTGGTGTTCTAAAGATGAAAATAATTTTGAAATTAAATATAGTTCTGTTAGATAAACAACTCTCCCTAGTATAAACACCAAGTAGAACAGCATTCCAGCTCCCTCTACTGGACTAGATATGTTGTATTAAAAACACTGTATTTGTAAAGCATTTTCCTTCATCAGACTCTTGGATATATCAGGCGATTTCTTTTAACAAATTATTTTTCTTTTCTCCAACATGGCATTGAAAAAACCAGTTTAAATGATACTGAACACCTTCTTTTTCTGAAAGAAAACCTAAAAGTGAAGGAAAGCCAAACAACAAAAACAGATTTTATGCAACTATTCAAAGCTTACAGTGAAATCTTCTTATAAATTATTCTATAAATAGGTATCACAAGTCACTAAATGCTTGTCCTTGGAAAATTTATATAATTTTTGCCTCTTGCATCTGCTGGATAAGTTGTTTCAGAGACAAAAACCAAAAAATTTGGTAGTAGGTGCAAGTTACCAGCCCTTAAGAAGCAAAACCAGAGGACTGTTACATAACTCACAATTTAAAATATGTATTTCTGTCCACTGAAAGACTTTCAAAAACCCAAAACCAAATAAGAAATCTTTCATTATCTTATACTGTAAACTCATCCGCATCAGCAACCTAGATCATACTTCTGTTTCCCCTGTCAGCAATGAAATAATCATTTTGTCATTTGTGTGTGTGTATTTTTCAACATAAATCCCATCTACCTGCATCTCCCTTAATGACAGTTTCTCTAGGTGAAATCTTTACCCCTAAACCATTGAAACAACAGCATTTCTTTCTGTGGCCTTCAGTTAGTTACTCTTTTCCTAATTTAAATAATTGATGACAACAAATCTGCTTAGGGACAAGCAGACAATGAATATCTCAATTACTATCTCAGGAGATACTCAAATTAGCAGCACGTCTGATTTTCAGAAACACTATGACAATGGACGTTATCTTTACTACTCTTTCGACAGCAACACTTCCACACTTTTGAAAAACCTGAGTAAACACTGAGAGTAAAATCTCTTTCTTTCTCCAAGGTCATATCTCCTACAAATGCATTTGGTATGAACTGCATTGATTTTTAATCAGCACATGCCTTTCAATTATACAAAAAAAAATAAATAAATTGAGCCTTCTATTCTCTTTCACACTTTCCTATAAAAGTCTTTATATACACATTGGAGGCTTGAGTATTCCCCAAATTAACTATAACTGCTAACTTATGAAGAAAGCATGTCTCTGTATATGGGTCAATAGGGAGAAGTTTTAGGCAAGGTTAGCCTGCTTGCTATTGTGGCAGTTCATCTTTTATTAAATTTCTGCAAGTTATTTCAAATATTTTGAAGACAGAAATTGTAGGTAATTTGTTTAACATGGGGCCATGCTCATGATGAAGGACATAGCTTTACTAAGGGAAAATTAGAACAATGTTTGAAAGGTTTATTTTTATTAAGTGAAAGCATTTTAATAAAAAAAAATTATATCCACTGCAACTCGTTGTTGATGAGTTTCTTGAATTTTCTTATATACAAATATGGATAATTCCAAACTGCAGCAAGCATATCTTTCTAAATTTGAAATCAATCAGAAATGACCCACTTTTTTAAAGCTGCCTATTCTTTCAACTTACAATCTTGCTTCAAGGTGAAGTCAGACATCTGTCACAAAAAACAATGTTGATAAAAGGAGTTGTATTATAGTGACATCTATATAACAACGTTCAGAAACTAATAGCACATTGTCCTTTTTGTCACCAGCAGTCATACATGAACTGATATGACATTCCTGTAGTGAAGAAGTCATTAAGCATATCAAATTATTCAGAAAATGTCTTAGATGTTTGAACACATAAATGCTCCTGAGTAATTATGAAGTACAGTCTGGCAGATGTGGATGATGTCTAACAGGAAATTCTCCAAGTATTTGGAGGATTTCCTGTCATCTGTCTTTCTAAAATTCAAGTCAAAGAGGTGGAGAGGAAATGGCACAAAGATTTAAATAAATAAAAGAAATTTCTAAAAACAAATAATGAAAAGTCACATTACTCATATTGCAATTCAGCCAATTACCAGGCTACAATATACTTTTTTAAGAAAAAATCATATCTATACTAATAAATATGTCCCATTTACAATATGTCCACATGGGTTTAATTCGTACAAAGGCATACACTAAGTTCTACAGATCTGCAGCTTCCCTAAAACATCACAACATTGACTCCCTATCTGGACATCATGGACACATTGCATTAAGGCAGAAGACTTTTACCTTCCTGGCTGTCTACCAAGATAACTACTGATATTTAGTCCAGAAAATTTTCATCTGGGCAACACTCTCTGACAGAAAGATATTTTTCATAAGATATTTTTGTTTGGGTTTTTGTTTGTTTCTTTGTTTACTCTTTTTGATAGATCTGGGATTAAAAGGGAAGAATTGAGCATGTAGAGTTAAGCATAAAAAATTAATTGCATGCAAACAGCATTACCCATCTCTGGTCTATTTTTATTTTCCAGGTTTTCCTACCAGAATTCTAGAATTGTGCAACTACTCAAAACTCTTCCTGCCACAGCAATTTTTCTGAGTGCCACCTCCCAGCCCTACATTTGATCAAATTCATTGTACCCATTTAGTAAGTAGAAGAAAACCCTGATTCAAAGCTAACTGTTATATCACATTAGTGGGGGAGGCAAGGAGTAGGGGAGGTAAGAGAGGGAGGAAGACAAAATAAAATGCAAGTGATAGCTTTGAAATTGCACAGAAGCTCAGAACATTTTAATGACAATAAAAAGGAAATTATTTCATTATTGTTCTCTACTCACAAGAGAGATGAAATTACTACAGTTCATCTTCAGCAAATATTTCCTTTCTTCTCACACTCCTTTACTCATAGTTTTGATGATGACATTACCATCAGGTGGGGAAAAAAAAAAAGGAACATATTTTATAAGCAACAGCAATGTACTATCATGGAGTGATGCTTGCCCATGAAAGACTTGCTCCCTGTTAGACATGGTTAGGCAAACACTTTTAGGAAAAATACTTCTGGCATAGCATCTAAAGCCTGACATGTACAAACAGATCTGTCCTGCTCTATGAAAGTTATCCAGACCTAAGAATATTGCTGTACAAGCCTCACAACATCTTCAGTTTCCAGATACAATTAATTGCTATGTTGCAAAGTAAAAAATGGCTGACAGAAAGACAGAACAGGATGCAGACCCAAGAGGGGGAGTGATTGAACTCTCTTAGATAATCAATACAGCTACAAAAACAAGAGAGTACCCAAAGGGCTACACTTCATGGTGGGTCTGAGCAGAACCATGTCAGTAAAGAAACTTCATTAGCTACAAAAACGGGAGCACAAAGACTAGGGAGGGTCATATATTTGCAAATATAAGTCCTTTCTGTAGGCAACAAGTGGAAATAAATGTTTTGGTGGACTGCTGAAGTTTTCATAAGTCCCCAACTAAAACTACAGCTGACTTCAGTACTCTATATAAATATTATGCCTGCAATGAAAGGAATGCTGTATTTTTCAAACATTTTTTCATATGCTGGTGATCAGACACCAGATATCTCAGGTTCATTGTAGTTTATATAATTTGGATTTCCCAATCAGGAAGAAAATCCAAGATTATGGAACATTTTGATATAGCTGGATTTATACAACACTTCAGTTTACAGACATAATGTTAGTCTGTTGCCATAGTATTTAAATTTCTAAATGAAAACTCCCCATTAGACAGCTGGAAACACCTCATCATCTCTTATATGATTTTTTGTTTGTTTAACTGGTTTGAAAAATGGTCATGTCCTGAAAGTGCAAGAACTTTACACACGCCTCTAGATTACCCTGACACACAGAAGCCAGAAAGTCAAAACCTGTGGTGTCTAAAACGAAGCCATTCGAGCTCTATTTTGTATCTCATATTCACAGTGACTTGTCAAGGTCACCCAGAAAGCATGCAAAGCTGGGAATAGGACTTTGCCTGCCTTTGGTTTAAACCAAAAGCAAGCAGTACTCTTACCCACACAATATCTGATTTGCAAAACACATATGCACAGGACATAGGATGTGAAAAACATAGGAAAGATCTGAAAGATCCATAGATAGCTTCGGAGTACAAGTCTGTAGGAGGTGATTATGCACCATAGTTGGCTTTTCAGCATTAACTCAGTAAATTTCTAATTCACTAATTGCCAGAAAGAGCAAAGATATGCTACCAGTACTATTATTCCAAAATGCCATTTTTCTTCACAGTTTCCCTAAGCACATGTTCCCTGTCACTGTACCACACAGACATAGCTGAAAAGATTATTTGTACTGCATGGTTATGAGCTTCACAGTAAAGAGAAAGATAATGACCACACAGTGACAAAGGAAATCAAAGTCAGACAAACCTTATAAGCATGACCATAATACTATTTAAATATATTACAATCTATATGAAAGCTCTGCAAGGTCAGCACTCTACAAAGTTAAAAGAAACTTCTTCAGTGTAAGCAGCTCTGTTTTTCAATGGCCTGCTCTGTTTTTCCTCACCTTAGCAGTAATAACACAGGAGCCAGTGTAAGAAGAAATCAGCATCCTCATGTCAGTATGAAAGGCTGCCAGAGCCAATATTTTCACTACTCTTCCTATGGACCCCTTGAAATCTGAGGTCCCCGCAGCAGAAGTGTGAGAAGCACAGCTCCATGACTCATTGGGGAGTTTGATGCCAGTATATTCTTCAGCCATTGAACAGAGCCACCAAACATTTGCCGCTGTCACAGCCCATATTTTATGGAAGAGGAAGAAAGCAAAGGGATAGACTATGAAGGTTGGACCTGAACTTCTAACTGAATATAGGCACAAGAAACTAATTGTATGAAGCAGAGAAGATAAAGCCTTGGCTGCACAGCAGTGAGGTAAAAATCTTTAAAAGGGGGTTTTCACTGGTTCCCAGTTCATTATTTGAAATTACAGATTAAATCATTGCTAAAAGGGCTAGCATGTTCAAAAAACAAGCTTTCTCTTTCATACTGTTATCAATTATAGTGAATTTAAATAAAAACCTTTTCCTTATATGTTCTTTTTTTTTAAGATAGTCAGGACTACTTGATATGCAAATATAATTCAGGTTGTATTTTTCATCCCTAAAGAGAAATATAATAAAGATGTTTCCTTTAAAAATACAATAACTTTAAGAAAAATTGTGAATTGTCTATCGTAGCTTGTGTCTCCTGTCAATGGCATTGTGGCATAAAGCTTTTCTGTTAAAGGAGGACAGAGTTATTAGGATCAAAACATTTTCTAATAATGTTCTTTTTGCATGCTTCGGCCTTCAAAACATCTTAGAGTTTTAATAAAGCAAACTTTTATTTGAGGAGGTTTTTTTTTCCCTTTATTAAACTAATCCTGCATGTTCAACATAAAATGTTATTTTAATGGGCAGATATGTTATTGGGGCCTCTAAAAAAAAGGTAAAAAAGACCTATTTATTTTGAGAGAATATTAACCTATCACTTAAGATAGTTGGTTATTATTATATTCATTACAGGAAAAGTTTTCAATAATAAGCATTTTCAGGTTTTACTTTTATTTTTAAACTGTGATGTTATTTAGAAAGAGTTCTGCAACAGAGAGCTGCTCTGCTTTGTGTAGTAAAAGTCCTCCTGGAGGGAAAGAAGTTGGATTTTTTAAATATTAATGGTGGTATTAATATGTATTTCTACATGGTTCAGAAAAGAAATTTGAACAGCATCACCCTCGTTACTATGACACTCCACTGAGGAAAAGTACACCCAACCAGAGACAAATACAATCCTTTTTTGTTGCAAAAATTGCTTTTTAAAAATTGCAAATATTTGAGCACAAGCATCAGCTTATGGCAAGCACTTTTTGCACTTGAAAGTCCCAGTAAAAGACATGAATAAAACATTCACCTTCAAAAAGGTAAAATTACCTGTTCAGTTAAGCACTGCTATGAAATGCTAGTTGTACAACTAAGACTACTTCATGCTCGTCTAGAGGATGTGAGGAGTGTCTGGCATGCTGGGAAGCAATGGAGCAGAGGCACATGGAGGGCTTATTTCTCTGACACAAACATTTACCAGCACCCAACAGGGATGTTGGTCCCAACGCAAGAGAAACTTCCAAACAGAGGCTGAGTGAATCGATTTGATTTCATTCCTCCTACTTCACTTCCCAGGTTAGCTGTAGTCCCCTCAGGTCTCTTCACTGACCATCTCCCAGCACAGCTGGGTGGTGCTAAGCCACAGATGTCCAGTGATGGAGTGAGTGCATGATCTGCACAGTGCCTCAGAGTAATTAGTAAAATACTGAGCTTTTAAGCAAAGGCACTCTAGAATTCTACATCTGTTGTTAATTTAATCTTCATATGTGTTCACAGAAAGTGGTGCAAATAAGCAGAAAACATAGTGTTGCTATTATAACCACACATAGACATTTGTTTTCCTCAATTAATAGAAACATTCTCATTGTGCATACGTGTATGACAATTAAAGCTCTTCTTTGTTCACAACGTTTAATGGACTTCAGATGATTAACATTATCCTTTCAAATACATGATCCAATTACAAAATTACGTGAACTATTTGTCAGTAAATATTGCTTAAATAACACTAACATTACAAAGTCTTTCTTTAGGTGGGGAGGAAAAAGAAAATCAACACTTGAAAACCAGCTAGGTTTAATCTTAAACAACACTGGAACTGAGTAACAAATACTTGCTGCCTGCCTTTTCTGACTTCACTATTCTTCCTGTATTAGGCCAAAGATTATTTTATCAAGATACCTTTTTTTAGTAAAACTTCATTCTATTTTAACCTCACAAAACAGAGAAATGAAATTTTATGTTTGATTAAATAAAAAGTGATTCATCAGCAACAAGATGAGTGCAGACCATACTCTGGTCTACTTGGTGAAATGAAGCAATGTCTGCTTCCACTACTCCATAAATTGGCCTGATGTGACCCGCAGAACTGAATCTGGGTTCTGCTTCTATAACTAGATACACAATTTCTGCAAGATCAAACCTTATTTTATTCTTCTTGGTATATTTTATACTTTGAGTATATAAAAAATATTCTACAGCATTAACAGTTATAAAGAAACAACATTACTTGCCCATTTTTTTTTGTCTGTATAACATTTGTAATCAAACATGCTTTTCCATTATTTTATCTTACTCTGAAATGTTTACTGATGTCTGTTTTGCATTACAAACTAAAAATAACTAGATAATATTTCTAAATCTTTAGCACAAAGAAGAAACAATCTTTGATAAATCCTAAAACACTACATCTCGTGTTTAAAAATATGAAAAAATGTTAACAGTAATAGTGTATTTATATAGTAAAGAGAGCCACTATTTGCAATACCCACTAGCACTATAATTTCAAAAAATTTAAGAGTTGGAAATAGAAATAATCTTCGAGAAAACATACACAAAACAATTTTCCTTACTCTAACAGCAATTCCATTGTTTCAGGAACATAGACCTAGTACTTATCTTAAAAAAAATTTTAAAAAAAAAAGGCAAATTAGAAAGATAAACACAACTAGACAGATAGAAATATATATGAATATTTCCAGCATGATTTAGCAGTATTTGGTTCTTTTTGTTCCAGCACTAACAAGGCAGAAGAGAATAAACAGCAAATCAAGGTGTTTCACAAATTTTCACTAAAAAGAAAACATGATTTAGTCCTTGATTTAGGACAGCTCAAAGTTTACAATCCACTTAGTTGAAATCAGTTCCCACAGTAGAAACCACCTAGATTTTCCTAACTTTTTCAATGGAAAACTTTGAATGTAAAGAACCTGAATGAAAATACTCCTCAAAATTTATGGATGAAGGTATAAAAGGAGACCAGAAAGAGACAGACCAGACAGGTGGCCTAAGAGTGGCAAGAAACAGTAAAAGTGTCTGATTTCTGGTATTAAGAACAGAGCCTGCAGATATCCACAAAATACAGAACAGAATCCTACTCAGAGATGGTAAAGAAGAGCTTCCACTCCAGTCATGGACAATTGACCAGCAAAAAGAAATTAAGGTCAAAGGGTTACTGAGGTTGTAATATTTGGGAAGAAGAATATTTTCTAGCACTAATTGAAGGAATTACAAGCTCTAGGAAACAAAAAATATATATTAGTATTCACTTTGTATGTTTCTTGTACATAAATGTTGTTTTACTTTTTTTTTCTATTTTCTTCTATAGAAGAACACAAAAATATTAATAAGAAAATGGTAGTAGACCATTTGAATCAATGAAGAGGAAAGAATAAAGAAAAATATCCCCAAACAAATCATACTTTGGCATAAAGAGTTAGAGAAATGCATGCTTACAATCCAGTCAAAACCTGTATCTTTAAATTTTTTTTTTAAATCTCTCACTTATTTATCTATTTTTAAGATGCTGGGAGAAACCTGTCCTACAATAGGAGTTTTTGGTTCATTTCAATAACTTTCATGTCTATCTTGATGGGTTTTGATACCTACTGGATCAAGCAACTTCTCTATTAAATTGAAAGATTTTCAAATGGTCCTGTAAATTAGAGATGTACTTCAATGTTCTCAACAGTAAGAAAACACTTCTTTATTTTGCTTCATCTTCTTTCTGCAGAAATTACACATTTTCTGTAGGAAAGACAGCTTTGCTGTAATCATGGAAGATGTTTTCTGAGTAGTTATTATCTGAACTTCCTGTCACAAAGGAAATGAAAGAACATTGTTCTTTCCCTTTGCAGAGAAATATGGCAATCATTATAAAACCATTTTCAGGAATGCTAACATGAATTATGTCAAATGCACTAAAATTCTAAATTAGGTATATAAATAAATAAATCCCAGAACTTTGCTTTACTTACAGTATTTGTGTCACTGTAGAGCTATGGCACTGACTTATATAATTACAAATAGAACCAATTTGTGAAAATATTTCTAAATAAAAGTCTTACAAGTAGATGAGTCAGTAACATAGTCCAGAGTTCCCTAACTCACTTCCATTTACTTTTACTAAAAGATACTTACTTGCAAGCATAAATGAGGTATTAGCAAACTGATATTTCCGTTCAGAGCTCCAGAAGATAATGATCTTTAATTATTTATTTTCACTTATATGGAAGAGCACACGGATCATAAAAGCATAAATTAAAGTTGATCTTACTGATGGAACAGAGCAGGTATCCATGGAAATAAGAAGGTATATGGCATGAAGGTGGATTTTGAGTAGAAGCCTTCAAAAGAAGACCTGTTCTGGTATGAGAGTTTTTGGGGTTCAGACCAAGAGAGAAGCACATGTGATTCACAGAAAGAACACTATTCACCACAGATATGCAGCCAGTACATTTACAGACATTTTCTAACCGTAATATTCACAACTATCATCGTCATAAATTCACCTATCTACAAATACAAATGCTGTCTTTTAAGGCTCTGCTCATTAGTAAAATTAATTGCTGTCTGAAAGGTCTTTAATTGCTTCGCTGCTGCCAATGGTAACAAGAGAGTACTTGACTGGTCTTTGCTCTTTGACAAGTAATGTCATCTTGCATTTCAGAATCCTTACATAAATCTTGTGACTACTGAAGGCAGTAAAATTTCCAAACACTGTCTTTTTACAGGGATTTCAAGGGAAGCTTTTTTGGTCTTGCTCAGTTTACATGATCTAGATAATTGAATCTAGAGCTATTCCCTCCTGTAATTATATAAGCAAGGATTGCTTTCTCTTTCCTTTCATTCCTTCCTGAACTCTTCAGAACAGATAAATATACAAATCCTTTCATTGAACAGACAAGAAATTAATTGGGAAACATTCTATTACTCCTAATTGTCAAATGGTTTTCTTCATGTAGACAGACAACTTACAACTTGTTTCCTGAAAATATACTGAACATTTAGAACAGAACATTCTGCTTACCTATCTGATACTTTTGAATTCACATATCTTTTTTCATTTTTTATTTCTTTGGTAAAGCTTGGAGTTCTCAAAATACCCAAAACTTATCAATGTTGATAAGTTATCTTAAAGACATACTAGAGATAATGAATCATCTCTATTCTATAATCACCCAAAACCATCAATATCTAGGTGTAACACAAACATATTTACTTTGATCAAAAAAAATTAATAAGTCTAAATATTGTGGTGGTTCCTCCAGCTGATGTTTTATGGATCCTTTCATTCTAATAGGGAGAATTACAGGATTCTTACAGGTATCTGTATATTTCTCAGGATGTGTGTATTTAAAATTAAATAATATCCACGGTCAGTCCCCACGTTCAGCTCAACCAGAAAGATTGTGAAATCCTGGTATTGATTTGGGGTGTGTCTGAAAGGGAACAACACCGTGCAACACCTTTCTCCTTCACAACTTTAGCTGCAGTAAACACAGAGGTGGTTATACAACACAGCAGACAAAATATATGCACTCTGGAAGTTAAACATTCCCACAGAGATCACAAGATTTACAAGGGTTATAGTGGCCATGAATTCTCAGTCTTTTAGCAGACTGTGCCCAGCTAGAGATTTGGATATTTGCCTTCACCCCAAGCAAATATCCTGATAAGTGAGCCTTTAGAAATGGGAAAGAAAAAGATCATCTCTACCTTCTCCAAGCTTTGTTTTAAAGGGCATTAAGGGCATTAAAACCTTCTAGAGAACAAGGCCTGAAAAAAGACAGTACTAAACATTTCCAAGATGAGAAAAAACTTCCTCTTCTTTCCCTTTGGCTCTTCAGCCTAAATTTCAAGATGGTTTCTCAACACATGATTTGCTAGAGTCATCATCTGGGGTTGGTTTAGGCTGATTTCAATGGAATTCCCACAGAGCAGGCAAGAACAAACCTTCTTATTCCGTCTTACAGCTCCTACAGAATTCAGTAGAAACTGATGAAATTATGGAACATCAAGAGCAGAGTCTGGCAAAGGGGCAGGACACAGCAGAGAAGCATACAAAATGAAGAACATAGAGCATGTCTCAATATCCACACATTTTAATCCCCAGAGGCAAAGAAAGAAATAAAAAAGAACAGAGAGATGGAAAAAAGAAAAAATATATGAAGATTATTAAAACAAAAGACTCCAAACAAACAGGAGAGTGGAAAGTTAAATTGAGGTACTGTGAGGAAAGTTGAACATTACTGGCAGAACCACGGTTCATACAATGTCAAATAAGGTTAACTATGTTCATAAAATCAGGAGCGTGTCTTGTCATGTCATGAATCTTGTTCTGGGATGTTATAAACTGAAATGTTAGAAGACCACTTGTTATCTATTATAACTGTGCTTTTAGTTGTTTTTACCTCAATCCAGGTCAGAAAACAGATGTAGAAAAGTCAGCTTAGAATTTATCCCTAAAATAGGAGCCAGAAACTCAAGACTTTGCTTTCATTTGAACCTTAGCCAAATATAATTTTATTGTTTTCTGAGGAATATTAAATTCTGTCTCCATTAAATGGAATTATGTGACTGAGTTAAGTGATGTTAACGGCTAATGACTTCAGAGCTCCAACTGCAAGTTAACTAAGGTTAAAATATATCATATGTTTCATGCATTGCAGAAATAACTAAAAGAGGCAAGCATCAAAATAAGCTTGCACTTTCTGAGGGGGAAATTAACTGAAGGAAGCAGATTTACTTTTTAATAGAGACAAAGATGAATTGTGGGGTTTTACTATTTACACTGCAAGATGTTATACTGTATACAGACTTACACAGACTCCAATAAATAAGGCAGAACATCAGACCCTAAATTGACATACTTCATTGGTGGCAATGAGAGTAAACTGTTTTATCAGTGAGAGCAGACTGCACTACATATGGTTGTGGCATGCTTTCATGCCCTTATACTTTTTCATATTCAGACACTATATATCTGTCCTTTGAAGCAGACTATCCAATTCATCATCCAACTTCTCATTCACAGTTTTAAAGACACCTCAGGCAAAGGTTGTTCTCTCAGTTGATCTATTTGTTCTTGCAGTACCAGTACATTCTCTATGCATAATACATTACTTAGGGCCAAGAGAATAATATAAACAATAAAAAAATTGTTATACATTCACCAAGATCTTCATAAACCTATTCAGCTGCATCATAAGCAGTTTTCATATGCCTTAAAGTCAACTGTACATTTATCAAAGTCTTACTACAACTGTATATTTTTAACTGACTTCAAAAAAGTAAGCAAGAATATTTCCTCTAGCAGTATTAAGCAACATCCACAGAGCAGATAAAGAGCGCAATTGTTTTGGGCGGATGTGGTTTCACTAATATTTTGAGCATGTTTACAATCTTTCTTTGATGGCCAGGTTTAATAGTTGCATATGACCATTATTCTAGGTTATCCAACAAGTAATGCATATATACAAATGTCACAGACTTTCATCAGAGAAACAAAAGAATAAAGAAGTTAATACAAATTTCTAGATTTTCTCCAAATTCTGGCTTACATTTAAAAGAGTGTACTCACATATATTTATTCACATGCACACATGCATAGAAAATTCATACTGGAATCCCAAAGACTTACCTATTGTGTTCTCAAAGTTATCACTACAGTTCATGTAGTTTTTCATCATTCATAGAAGTGGTCCTGCAAAAATTTTATCCATCATGCAACTGCTCACAAAAGTGCAAAAATGCAACTGCTTTACAAAAAATCATAACAAATACTACAAATTTAAATCAAAAAGACAAGTTAGGGTTATGCAATAAAATATCTCTTCTTGACTGTTGACAATTTTTTCTTGACATCTAGTCAAAGCTGCTTTTGCTAAAAAATTCAAGTTTTCTTTATTGTGACACAGGCTGTCCAAATTTAGCCTCAATCCTTTCTCAAGTGGATTAGGAGTGGTAGAAACTTGGTTTGACTATCCAGAAGAATTGCAATTTAAACCTAGTGTTACCAAATTACTTATGGATTGTATTTTTTCTAATTTTAATTTTCCATTTTAAAGCTACAACAAGAAGCACCAATATAGGCAATTCACTTATTCAGGGAAAATGGAACTGCAGAATGCGGTTATTGTCTGTGTTCCACTGGTGAAGTTAGTTGCTACAGAATTAACCTGTACAACACACAAGAAAGAATATCTATTAGTTTACCCACCCCTGCATTAGAACTTGTGACACATTTCCACCACTGCCACCAAGAAAATTTAGTGTTCTTGACTGATGTAAATGTAGGCAGTGTTGCAAGATTGTCACTCATCTCTCGATTAGGTCAACCCAGATGTTCCAATTCATCACCAGACTTGACTTCATAATAAAAACATAATTCAAAAGGCCCAAAGGAATGAGAAACAGCTAGCTTGGTATTTAAGTCAAAGCCCAAATTATTAAACAGTAATTAATTTCTAACAAAAAAAATTACTGGTTCACTCCGTGTATCTCAGCTTCCCCAGTTTTAGAAAAAGAGATTGCAGCCAAGAAAGTTGGTACCATTATTTAGATATTTAGTTGTGATGGAATTATCTGACTCCATAGGAAGTTTTCATATGAATCCAAATGTTTTATTTGTGAAGTTCCAACACAGTGGCTAAAATGAAATAAGAGATTTTTTTCATAAGAGCCAATGATTCCTGCAATCAATCCCATTACCCAAAATTTCTGCTCATAGTCCAGTAGCTACACTTACAAATTTATGTCAGATTACTCCTCCTGCAATAGCACAACCTAAATGAGAGTCCTCTAGGAAATGAGAGGGCCATTTACTTCATTATCTTTTTTGCCCCCATTCATCTTCATGTAAGAATTCATGCTTGCTGGCATGTTTTGCCACTGGTGTTTATTTATTTAATTATGTTATTATACTTTAGGAGGAAAGATTAGGATATGTATCATGAAAACAAAGTATTTAACAATATTACAGTACTCAGAATGAAGAGATATTTAAAACCAAATAAATCTAGCTTCTACAGAAATAAATATCCTCATGTCTTTTTAGCTTATTTCTATTCAGTCTTTAATGTCAGCTCTCAATTTCAACCACAGTTAATACTACCCAGTTTCCTGGACCTATATGAGGAAATGTCATTATTCCGTCTTCAGCATATCTGTCATATTTCCTTGTTCTCGCAGGAAAACATGAGACAGAGAATCTGTTCCATGATCTTTCCAGGCACAGAGATGACGCTGATAGGTCAGTCAATCCTAGGGTTGTATTTTCTTCCTTTTTTAAATATGAGTACTATGTTTCCCTTTTATCTCTTATCCCACTTTCTTGTGTCTCATATAAAAGCAAATAAGAAAAGGGGAGTCTCTCTCTCAAGGGAAAAAACAATCCAAAAAAAGCCACATACTTAACATATTCATTGTACTGTATTATGCAACACACATTAGATCTCAAAGTTATACTTGGAAGTTTTTACCAGCGCCAGCAATATATTCAGTGTGCTTAAACTGCAATGAGGAGAACAAAAAAAAAAAAGTGCTACTTCCTTTACTTCCCCAAGGCAAAGAGATTAATAGATAGCAGAGCCAGCAGAGACTTTAGAGACAGAATCTTCTAAGAAAACCTCTCTAGCGGGTACACAAAATAGCCTTCAGTTCAGGATTTTTCTTCACAGAACTAGCATCAAAGAAATTACCACAAGCAAGGTTAAAACTTTTTGGAATATACTGTCTTATATATCATCAGTTATCAAACCCTGCAAGAGAACCCTGTATAATTTGTGAACAAGCTGAGGAGCAAGCTTTTCACGTGTGTGTGCAGTTGACTTCTCTGAGGATTAATGCTCATTGATAATTATTGGAGAAAAACACAGAAAGGGTTTTGAGAACAGCATCTAAATCACATTTCCCCTAGTCGCCAACCTGTAGTCATGCTTGCTTTCATATTGTTTCCCTAAAAACACTAATCTTCTCCAGAGGACTTCAGTGGTGGCACTCCTTCCTTCACAACTTCATGCCATGCCCGGTGGCCTTAGTGAGGTGGTCCAGCATAGTACTGAATAAAGACAAACTATTTAAGCTCTCAGCTAACACAGGTCTTTCAATGGATTTCTTTTAAATCTTCAGCTCATGACCTGACAAGAAAAGTGAGTTTTAAGTTTTCGCACTAAAGGGGTCCATTCTGCTGCATGGAATGAGAAGTGAATCAAAGCAGCCAAAATAGAACAATATAGAATCCATCTCCTTGCCAAAAGCTGTTTAATCTTCTAGAAAGAAATCAGTAGAGATGCAGCAGCAAGCTAAACCAAGACAGGTGAGGACCACAATAACTTTCATCAGATGAAAAAGAAGGGGAAACAAGACACTGCATTGCACAGGGCAGTGTGACCAAACCAGGCAGCACATGGGTAAACTAAATGAATAAAAGTGTGCTTTTATTAAGTTCATCCTTCAATTTTTTTAAATTTTCTATGGTCAGAGTCAAAAGTTTGCTGTTCTTTTACTTGACATAAAAAAGAGGTAATGAACATATGCAGTCTGTTGTGAAATTTGATAATAAGCAGTTGACTAGCTTTGTACACATAGTGAAATCACTAAGTTGGTTTATATGTACATTTCCTAGCTCACAGAATTTGCACTTCTAAAATTAGCTATTGTTCCTATGTTGTAATGGGATCTGTGTAGTGGTCTCTTCCACAAAGCATTTTATTAAAACTTAATTTCTGTATAAGCAGACCTCTTTTGGCTGAATAGGCTTCATGTGCATAAGCTGTGCAAGGGAAAAAGTATCTGTAAATAAAGAAAATTGAAGTCTCCTCTGGAAAATTCAAAAGACACTGTAAACTGTCAAATCCCTTGTTTACTTCTTCACAAAACAGCACAGGATGTTGAATCCAGGACAAGCACAGGAAAAGCAAACAAAGAGATCTGCTGTTTCCCAATTCAATTAATGGTTTCCAATTCAACCTCACATTATTTAACAAGAATATCTGCTTTGTAAAAATTAAGTTTAGTATAGAGACATGGATTCTAGAAATTCTAGTAACTAACAGTATGTTCCAAATGGTTAAATGTATGGTTACTGTAAGCCAAACACAAGAAAATATTTCTGGTTCATCAGGACTGAAGTCTTGTACACTTAACGTTGTATCCAACCCAAATGTTCAATAAGTCATACTCATGTTGATTGGAAATACGAAAAAAATATTCAGAAGTTTTAAAATATCAAAGATAAATTTAAATTGTATGCAATTTTTGCCTTCAACCCCCCCCCCAGTCATTTTTAAATCAGCAGTTCTGTTTATGGTTTCTTCTAAAAAAAGTCTTATACAATAATATTAGCTAAGATTGTAAGGGATTATTGAGAGAAAGCTGCAAAGCACTAGCAAAATGAAAAGGGGATTAATCATAAACTTACAGAGGCTGAGAACTGAAATTCATAAGATAGAATGAATTGGAAACATCTGAGACTATATCTAGAGGGAAAAAAATGGAGGCAGAAGAACAGAGATAACTGGGACTCATCAAAACAGCACACCTAAATTGAAAAAGTTGCTGTTCCTGTCACTGGAGATAGCAGTCCCATGCCAGCCTAATTCATGTATTAATTTACCTTTTGTTATATTAAACTCATATCTTATTGTCTTCATATTACCCAGCAAGAAGCTAAAC
Source organism: Pardalotus punctatus (assembly GCA_013400915.1). Taxonomy (NCBI): domain Eukaryota; kingdom Metazoa; phylum Chordata; class Aves; order Passeriformes; family Pardalotidae; genus Pardalotus; species Pardalotus punctatus. Next base: position 563,383 of record VZTX01010658.1, on the reverse strand, counting down.
ACCATACCAGCTACTCTCCTCTTCCCAGACTACTTTAATCATCTGGGCATCTACTTGTTTCTAAGAGTAGACAAAGTTGAGTGTGAGGAAAGAAGTGAACTACAAAATATTCCCAATCTGAGGATGCCCACACAGGTCACATTTTCCAGATAAACATCAGACAAATGAAACAAGTGCAGACCAAAAATTCTGTCTGTTTATTAAGAAAGCTGAAGGAAAATAAATCATTAGCTGTTCTTTAAGTACTTCCATCTTTATCTAGGTTTATTCATATAATACTGTCTTCTAGAGAAAAGAAGTTGTGGATTTCACATGATAAACCAAAAAGTGATGCATCTCTTAAAAAATATTTCTTTTTTTAAGCAAAAAAGCAAGAAATATTAAAAGTAGACCCTATTAAATATGTAAATACCAATAAAGGTTTAGATCATACTCAAAACAAAGATAAATTTGTCATTTCAAAGTACTGGAATACATGTCAGCTCTATATTATTACCTCCGGTATCCATTAACTAATATTTTCTAGAGATACGACTGCCAAACTTTTTTCATTCTTCATAAAATTCATATGACACTAAAGCAGATAAAAGAAAATAATGATGGATTACAGATCACAGCTGGTAATTACTTAAACATTTTCCACAAGAAAAGTCCTTCAAGCACACTTCATGAAGTTCAGGATATCCACTATTTAATGGTCTTGTGGCAAGGGGTACTGACTACTAAAAGATACTTAAGAAAGCTGAAAAATGTTGGTAAATTGTAGGTTATCACATTGGAAATTAGAGTTGTCACTTGATGAAGATTTGAAGATGATTATAATAATGTTAAACATCTATAACAGATGTTAAAAGAAACAAGGATATTGTAATTCATTAAAACAACAGAGAGAAATTAATAAAATGCACGGAAATAAATAATCAGGAGTTAAAAACTATGCAACCACAGGGCAGCATATGTATTTTATGTGCACACAGAAAAACAGTTCTTTTAGGGTAAACTGCTAAAATCTATGAAGGTATTAGAAAAAAAAAGTCAAAGAGAAGAAATACATTCTGCTGTACCCTTTCCCACAGAATTGGAAAACCAGACAAGGAACCCAACAGAGCAATGAACTGAACTGAGAAAAACAAAACATTAAAAAATCCAGAAGATATATATTGACATTATGACACAACATTTAGGAATTTTTCCCCTGCATCTTCTTCAATTATAAATTTGTATACTATGTAGAGATGCTAAAGAAAACAGACTGCACAGAGTAGCCCTCCAACAATGCTAAAATCTTTCTATAAATTTTATATTTTCACCTAATCTCCAACTATACTTCATAGGTAAACTGGAAAATTCCCACAGCCTGCTCTGGATTTTAATGTGTTGGCACGTGTTGGGATCTTTTTTAGTACATCTGAAGTCAAACAAAATGTGTGTGTTCTGAATGCAGACTCATTGAGATGCCACTTTCTCCTAATGTTATGCATTTTTCATAAGCAGATGCATTTTTAGATTACTACTACAAAATTAAAAAAAAAAAAAATCAACCAAAAAAACATAAAAAACCCCAAAAAACAATTAACATGTTCTTAAGGAAGAATAGGCAGACATATTTCTTCAACAGCTGACACATATTTCCTCAAAGGTATTTCTGCTACACAAAGGCAATAACTAGATGCCACTTTAAAAAAGCATAATGTTGAACACAAGGTAATGAATGTCTCTTTACATCTAGTAGATTAATGTTAATATGGTTCATATTTATGCAAATATCACATTGAGTATCTGGAGGATCATAATTTCCTCTGCTGCAAAATCTGGGAAAATACTCTCTCAAGTCTGACTTCGTGAAGAAAAACAGCAGCTGCCAATATGTCAGCTACTGGCAAATCTCATACAGGCTGAATTTTCCCTAGCTCTATGTTCTTATCTATGTGTATACATGGGTACACTGAAAAAATTCTTTTTATCCATTGCTGAGTAACAATGTTAACTGTATGAAAGGCAAGAACTGCCAAATTGCCCACCAGTATTATCAACCCATATCAAACTCTTCTTTAAACGGCAAACCTTGCCAGTGTTTAAAGTGACCTCAAATTTTCTGCAGCTTTAATCTATAGGATAGCACAGATATTTATAAAGGACCTACTCATTTTTTCTGCAAGCCAAATAACTGAACATATTGATACTCAAGTAATTCCAAGAAAAATCTAGAATTGGCTGCAGGAAGTCGAAAATTTTAGATGTCTTTCACTGTGAGGTGGACAGAAAACCATACATGAAAAGAATAATACAATAATATTAAAATCTGTTACAATACTTGCTTTTCTGATAATTTTTCATATTAAATATTTGGATATCTTTTGTAATAGCAGATTATTATACTCTGTAAAATTAATGGTGCCTTTTTGTCCTCTAAAAATAATTTCTTTAAAGATTTTATGAAAGGGTTTTCAATTTTACTACAAGGATAAATTCCCAAAGTGTAGATTTTCATTTATTTAAGGAACAATTGCTTGTATAATTTAATGCTAACTGGTGACAAATGATGACTTGTTAAATACTTACACTAAAGCTTTTCTGAGAATATTACCATCACTGGCAAATTTTCTTATCACACTTTGTTTCAGTTGCAATGTCTTTCTACCAGGGGGGAAAAGAAAAAAACAAAACAAAACAAAAAATGCCTACACAAAAAAAAAAAAAAAAAAAAAACCAAAAAAAAAAAAAAAAAAAAAACCAAAAAAAAAAAAAAAAAAAAAACCAAAAAAAAAAAAAAAAAAAAAACCAAAGACACACACCAAAACAAAACCCAACAAAAAAACACCCAAACACACAAAATAAGAAAACCTCAAGATGCTTTATATATAACAAGTTCAAAAAGAAATGTCCTGCCTGTTTCTGCTACAAATCATAAATCATCACAGCAGCATAAGCGAAATCTCTCTGGTTTCATACATAGTCTTCTGTATAAATGTAGGTTCAAATCATTTACTGAATTACCATTTCTGGAGTTTCTCCTGTCATTTGATTAGATAAATACACACAAATATAAATGTAAAGATGAGTTCAGCCAGTCATATAGGAAGGTGTCAGAATGCTCCGTCTCTCCAATGTGCAGATGAGTGCAGTTGTACTTCCTTCCCACAGCAGCGGCTCTCCCACAACAAGGAGCTATAGCATTCCCAGGTCACAAAAGCAACAGGTTCTGCTTCCCACCCTGACCTTTCACCTTTATTGTTCACTAATTATGTAAAGCAAGAAAAAGAACAAAATAAAAAGTTTTTCTCATGCCAAAAAATTGTGGAGTAATAGAGCTTTATAGTAGACAAAAAACTTTTATCATAAGTCTCTTATAAACCCACAGTAACTGCTGGGAACACCTCACTGTATCAAAGCAGGTCATTATCTCCAAGTGGAGTGAATGTGCTGTTCCTTTGCAACAGGAACTTTCAGAATAAAAAAGGATTAATATTTCTATTACCTGCTCTTGGCCTGATGCCAATCGGTGTTGGGTGTCCTTAATAGGCAGGGCAGTGAAATATGCACAATCCAGCATTAGCTTAGCAGAGCCAACAGAAGCAGCGTTTGTATGACAGCTCACCATCGCTCTAAGTGATTCGTTTAGATGTGTAAACAAGTAGCTAGTAACCAATCTACTGCTTAGATATAGAGAAGTAGAAGGTGTATATAAGTAGCCTTCTGATCTGTAATAAACGGCTTTCACCTGATCACATTGATCTCTGCGTGATAGATCCGTGCCCCCGCAACAAATAGGCATGGAATTGTACAGTCAGAATATGCTTGAATTATGCCAGAAATATGCCAGAGGTAGATAAAACATCATCTGCTACAAGCATACAGTTACTACAGGAAGAAAAATTTAAAAAACAAACAAAGAAACCAAACAAAATGAGAAAAAAAAAAAATAAAAAAAAGGAAAAAAACCAACACCACCTCATCATCCAAGTCTTTATAAATATTTTATTAAACACAGTTTCTTTAATCTTATTCCTGCTCAAACTGTGAATATAAAATAGAGCAAATTATTCTCAATGTTTATCTATGTGAAATTTGTTACTCAGTTTCTCATACTCATTTTTCTTTATAGTTTTGATCAGAATTTTGTTGAGGGAAGAAAACACATACAGGAGCATTAGAGAATGGATACAGCGAAGAGTAAGAGAGGAAAGAGGAGCTGCAGTAGAAATCCCAAACATGATCTAATGGACAGGCTTTGAAATCTCATAAATCATAGAGATAACTAGATCACAGGTGACAGAAACTAATTATTACCTAGTTTTATAGATTAGAAAAAAACACAAAGGCACACCAGAATTTGGCACCAGATTTAACATGACCCCAAATTCCCAGTGTCTGCCCCAGTGGCTTCACATGAAATAGAACATTCAAAAAAATGTCTTTTTTTGTTCTGTAGAAAGAAATATCATTTTAGGATTTGCTGATTTTGTTTAAATATGTTTATAGTACTATACAGCTCAGAGATTATTATGTTCGGTGAAGAAAACATTTTAATAAACCATTATACTTTGCCAGAGGAAGTATAGAATTCTCTCCTCAATTACAAATTATGTAAATCATGGTAAATCATCATCTAATCCCTGCATTAGAGGCCCAACACTGCCACACATCAGCACACAAACATCTCCAAGAGGGCGAAGAGGATGCTTCTCTTCACCACGGTCACCAAGGCTGTCTCTTTCCCAGGGACAGAATCCTTCCTTCAGGAAATATTTCTTGCTGCAAATTGTCCAAAGGCATTTTTTTTTTACCCTTTCAGTTAGCAGCAATGTATCACTGTAAATTTCATACACATCATCTCCACAGACACACAGAATAAACTGAACACCTAAGGTAAGCAATTTGTGGTAAAATAAAGAATATTGCATTAGACAATAATTTTCTGTGCTAGAAGCAAGTAAATTTCTTGACAAAAAAAACAGCTTAAATTCATAATGCTGAGGTATGCAGAGAGAATACACCTGAAACAGTAATTTTTGAACTACATTTTGAAAATTGTAATATTTTTACGGTAATTCTGGTGAGGAGAAGTATTTTTTGGTTTTTTCTCATTTTACAAAATGTGAGACTAAATTATCATCTTATTAGGAAAATGTTTTGTATAGCAAAACATTCCCTCAAAGTTAATTTTCAGTCTGTATCTCCCACTAAAAGTTCTGTATGAGGTATGAAGACGACCCTGAGTTTTCAAATTAGATTTTCAATGGCTAAGATCAGTATGAAAATTACAAAGTCTATTTTCTTAACCAATTCACATTCTCTTGCCGGGAGTTTGCAAGCCAACCAATATCCTAAATTGGATTTTGTTTAAATTGCATGTATAAAATTGTGGTTTAGAAGTATAAAAAAATACAAACCTTAATTGGTTTAAGCTGGATCATTTTCTTCAGAGAAGTATAAAGCTGGAACATTATTTCTTTGAAGAGGAAACGTTAGATGTGTTGTGTTGTATTGTATTGTGCTGTCATTTAAAATATAAACTATTTAACCATTACTGCATTTTAAACTTACAGTATTACAAACTAAACAATATTTCATGATTTATAACAGACAACTTCGCAGTATTTTCCTGTGTTATAAATCAAAAATATTAGACTACTGCAATATAAACTGTAATTCATGACTGCAGCCCATGCTTTTTTTAAGTCAGTAGAAAAGTAAAGATACTGACACAAAGAGTAGCATCTTAGAAAGATCCAAGGGATCACTGAAGAAAATGACAGTAAATGCCAGAATGATGAATATCATGAAGTCAAGTTATTAAAGACAAGGTGATAACTGGTAAACAGCAAATAAACGCCTAAACTACACTGGTGCCTATGTATTTCTTACTCATTTAGTGACTTCATCTAAATGGTCCTGGCACTGTAGGATTCACAGTTTGTATATGGTATCCTCATGTCATGAAAAGTGAAAGAGAAATGTTTTACTACTTGCTGGAAGAAATTAGCACCTGTAGAGCAAACTGGTTATAAAATGATCCCATATTAAAATATAGGGGACTGCCTTGCCTTAGCTGAGTCACCTCAAATAAATCAGCAATCGGGTACATAAAAGTGAGTTTATTAAACTCACTTTTGTCCTTCACAGGCTTGCCATCGATACAAATCTGAAACTGAAATTCACAATACTACTTTTTTTTTTTTTAAATAAACATTCACTTTATAAAGACCAACAATTTGCCTGTTCCTACAAAAATTCTATTTATAAAGACTCCTCTGTTTCCAGACAAGATATGGTCTTCGCAGCAAAGTATAATTTCAATATATGGAAAATAGACCTGTAGGTATAATATTGCATATTTAATGTTTTAAATACATGCTCTTAGAAAATTATTGAAGTACTTAAATCAGCTCAGAAATTTACAGTTAGAACTAGAATGGCTCAGCTGTTCATTATTCTGCTAAAAGATGGAGGATGCTTCAAGACGTAGATATCTCACCTGATTTAGGACTAAATCCACTCCCTGAGTAGTAATCAGCACAAGTGCTCAATGTTAAATCCATTCATCATTAACAGTTACACACAAATATTTAAAAAGCTGGTGATCCCAGCTCATGCTATCTTCCAGTCAGTCTTTTATTTTTTTCTCTCCAAAGTCAATCTCATGAGCAGTTACAAGATACCAAAAATATCTTATTTTATATTACAACACCCTCAAGTAAAACCTTTCCATGGCCAAGACATTCTATAATGTTTTTCCAATGAACAGTTATATAGATAGAAATATATAGATAGATATAGATATATACAAAACATATCAGGTTTGAAATAGCCTCTCCTGTCAAAATAGCTGATAAACACTCACTAGAAGTAGTCAAAACTGATGGCTAGACTGCAATCCAGAAAGACAACCTTTAGATTCCCTAACTAAACAGTACAGATCAGGGATTTGAATTTATGTCTTCCTTCAAAAAGATGAGCATTTTAAAATTTTATATCTCAGCGCCCATCTTTTTCCCCATATTTTGTTTCTGAGATAGAATCAACAGAATCTTTTCTCATTTTAAGATATGTTCCTTTCTTCAAATTTTTGTCAAAATTTATTACTATTTATTAAAACCCTGGCTGATAATAGATGAATATTTTTGAAAGCTGAACAGTGTCACAAAGTACACAATTAGCTCTAATGAATATCAGTTTTCTCAAATGTCTTAAGTCTTTGAGCTATAAGATTCTACTCCCAGAAAATTGTCCACAAATACACAAAAAATGGCCTAAACCACCTTCACAAGCAGTGTAGTTAGACCTGGCTATATGCAAAATATGAGTCATGTGATGTCTCTCTGACAATTATATTCTAAAATGGCTCCAATTCTACTGAGATGCTTAGTCATAGAAATTATTACCTTATCACAAAATGTCAGTGTTTAGTATATTGGTTTAATGAGACAAGAAACTCTGCTTTTTAGTATACATACACACGGATATTATCCCTGAAAGGAATCTGAAACTAGCCATGTATAAGGGGAAACAATCCTAGCATTCATTGTAAATGTTATACAGTTTTATCGGTGTTATTACTTGTACAATACATAGAAAGAATTTATATGAATCTAATTAAAAGTATATACATATATTTCTCATGGTATGTGTAATTTTGCTAATGCACATTTAGAAGCCACATAACAGAGTGCCCTAACAGACAAAGCATACTAATTAAGGGATGAAACAGAAAAGTTAGGCAAGAGGCTTTAATGACAAGGAAGGAAAGAAATTGCCTGGTCCCTACATTGCCACATGTGGTGCCTGCATGCAGTCACAGAAAAGACTGGTTAAGAATAGATGAGGAAGCAACAAAGTAGTTTTCCCATTAGCGATAATAATTACTTGAGGTGATAGAAATTATTCATTGTTTCTGCATGTGCACCCTGCTTTTCTCTATTTTCTCTCTTTGTATACTCTTCCATTTGATTATTTCAAAACCATGAGTTTTGTAATAAAACCAAACCTTAACTCTTAATCTCATTATGAATCTATCGGGGGTTTGAGTGATCTGACAGCCAGTAAAGTATTGTGTCTTTACAAATCACCCTAGTATAATTCCCCAAGATTCTAGAGACTTGCAAACTCCTGACAACTGCATGAGCTGAATTAAGAATTGTCTACACAGGCATCTGTGAGAGCAATCCTAACCCTGAGAGTGAGGAAGTTCAGGTTGTTGGACATAGGTTCAAGTGGTAACACTCAGGTCAGAGAAGCTGCAGAAAACTCAAGCCAGTGACTGCAAGCAGGGTATGTCACTATTTCCAGCTCGTAACAGCTTCAGTGTTTGCAGCCCTACCAGAATAGACCTGTAACCTCCAAAAAGAATTCTACTTTAACAAGTAAATGGACCATGTGAAGAGCCATTGGAAATAAATTCAACGGGTTAGAGATTATTCTGTTAGGAGCTAAAGATTAACAAAAACACACAAAACAAACAAACAAAAAAACCCCCCATCTAATTAATTCCTTCTTGACATCTTTTTTTAGCATAGAAGCTGCAGGTGGATCCTCCCGTTTTGTTCTCTCCCTCTAATACTCCAGGCTCAATTTACCTGCACTTAGCATATAATTTTTACCTACAGCTAACAAGTATCGATCTAGGTGAAAGCTTGGCACGAGAAATTTTGACACTTTCTATAAAAATCTACAATGGTTTTGCCACCTACAATTTTGTAAGCAGTTTGAAACCTATGAAGAAATACATATCTCAGTGGACCACTTGACTTTTAAATCTTCCGTTCAGTGATGATTTCCTTATTTCAAAAAAGTTTACACATATTTATGGTAATAATACCTAATCCAAGATAAAGCAGTATGGATGAACAGAAATCCTGACACACAACTAAAGCAATATTCTCTACACCTATCAATGACTGGTTGTCACTGCCCACTTGACCGCCCAGTGGTCAGTGCGCGATGTGAACACGCGTGCCTCAGCAAATAGTGAGACTGCTTGTGTCCTTTTCCCTGGTGGCAGGCTCCTGCTGTCCAGCAGGGAGCCCTTCGCTTTGACCCCAGCTGGGGCTGGCAGCAGGTGAAGATAAAATAGCGACACAGTGGAGACAAAGGAGCCGGGAAGGGTCCAGTTGTCACGGCAACCAATCTTTATTCCCTGCCTGGAGGAACGGGAGAACAGCAACAAGGTGCGGGGGCGACAAAAGAACAAAGGACTGACCATTGCACAGGGTTTTAATGGGAGCAAAAAGAGGAGGTCCGGGGGGAGGAACAACAGATTATCCAATGGGGAAGGATTACATAATAGCAAGTGTCCAATGAAACGAAACAGGGGGAGGAGTACATTTGAACGAACCAATGGGGGTACAAAGAACAAATAACTTTCCAGAAGCTAATGCATATTAAAATAACCTAATATATATGAAATAACTGGGAGGGGAAAGGGGTGTAAACTAGGACTTTGAATGGCAAATCAAATGGCTGGAACTGTGGGGAATTCCCCAGCCTCCTCTTCTCCCTCCCCTTCAGGCTCACTGTCCTGAGGGGGAAAATCAACCCAGTGGATATAATGAATTCTCATGGAGAAGGTGGGCTGGGTCACCGCCACAATTGGTTTAAGATGCCCACAAAATGTTTGGATAACCTCTCTCATAAGACAAAAAAGGTTAGGGTGTGGGAGCTGAGCATGACTATTTCCCACAATGCTCTAAAACACTTCTGGGAAAAGGAAGATTTTTACTGTGTCTTATAAATGAGAAACTTGACATGACTGTAAATACTTTGATCCCAGTGATTGCAGCACTATTTTACTTCTAGAATCTGCAGATAAATGTAATTCACAAAAGAGAAATAGTGACAGTTCAAAATTAAATGTAGAAAGGGAAAAATGAAAGTCCAGTACAAATGTAAATACACAGAATTGTACAACCAAAGCAAGAGGGGACACATTAGGAAAAATAGTATTTTCTATACTCTAGTAGCTGAATCAAAATTTCAGCCACTAATTACTTCTGCTTGTAAGGAAATAAATTTGAAAAACATATACTCCCTGTATTGCTGCTATCTACTACCATGACGGCAAAAAAAAAAATCAGCTTTAGGACTCAATAGTCAAGTTTGACCCACCACCTCCCTGACAGGTAAAAAAAGAGACTTATACAAACACATAACTTAGTTTGAAACACTTTTGCTGCATTCCTTTAGGGCCTGCAAACAGATTTGTAAGTTGTCTGTATGCATGTGGATAACCCTAAATTAGAAAAGGTTCATATGCTGTGTGCTACTCCCATTCCATGAGCCCTCAAATGAAGTACTTCGGAGCAAACAGCCACACAATTACTTATTTTTCCAAACAATATAAACAAGCAAATATGTTTGCTGTTCAGAAAAAAGAAAAAAAAAAACTTCATTGAAATTCACACAGCATGCCTTTCCATAGGGCATGCTACATTTCTGAAATTTAAGACACAGAAACAACAAACCAATCCAAGATACTGGATGACTTTCTGAGCAGGAGGTAAAAAAGACTTCCCTTAATGGAACTCCTTCCTCTAGCCTGCACTCTTACGGCTGCTCCTCGATCATTCATTTGACACACAGATACACCAGGATACTTGGGGGCTAGAACAGGTTGGTGACGGTTCTCAGCTCCGAAGCAAGCAACACTGGAACTTCGTGCTGTTTTATTCTCTCTGCACAAAGACTAATCTGTTGTTGCTCTAAGAAATTAGGAAACCTCTAACAGCACACAGATATTTCTACAGCTCTTGCATATACTTCATGAATGAGATTTTCCCAATACCAGAACATTAGCATATAAGTGCTTTGATCATGATTTACTAAGAACTCAAAACATGGTCTTAATACCATTTCTTTCTAACAGATGGAGGTATATAAGTGCCTAGTTCCCTTAAGCTCACTATATAGTAAAAATGAAATTTGACAGATTGCTCATATCTTTGGCTCTCCAATTCATTATTTTGTTTACAATACAAGGACTTTTTGGAGACAGACTTCTAGTTTTAGGTCTCAAAATTCAAACAGATAAGACAAATATTTCATTCTCCTACTACTAAAATGAAACAAAAACGTAGTTTTTACCACATAATCTCATATTAATTCTTTCCAATGCATTTCAGATTCAAGGAATAATGAAGACCAGAGCAGAAATAACAGGGTAATATATTGGGCCCACTTCACCTCAGAATAAAATAGCCTTCCAGTGGTTCAGTTTTATACAGTGACATAATTTGGAGGAATGATATCATGTAGCTAAATCATAGAATGAAAGAATAATTTAAGTTGAACAGGACCTTTAGTCATCAGCTGATCATGCGTCTATTCAGAGCAGGGCTAAGTTAAATCAGGTTGATCAGGACCACGACAAATCAAGTGTTGACTATCAAGGTTGGGTAGTCAAGCCTCCCTGGGCTACATATTTCAGTGTTTGATTCTTCTTATGATAAAAAGAAATAAATCCATATATCTAATCTGAATTTGTTACCCAGAAGTTATTCAGCCTTGCTGTTCAGTAGAAGCCCCAGGACATTTTCTGCTGACCTATTTTCTAGCTAGTTAGTGCTCTGTGTGTTGGTACACAGGGCTGGTCTGTACCAGCAGTAAAAATTTTGGTTTCTCTCAGTACTTTCTTAACAAAATTTGGGCCATTATCTACTTACATGAACTAATAATCAGCTTTTTTAATTATTTTCCCACTTGTCCACTAAGACAAAGAAGATTTCTCTTTTCTCAGGAACAGATGGTGAGTACTTACTAACTGCTCATTATAATCTGAAAGTAAACATTGGCTGGGGATCAAACAAGTTCTCAGTATAACCTCTGAGGCATATGGCTGATTGAATCATTATAAAGGCAATTAAATACTTAGAATGCTAAATTAGTAAAACATACCTAACGTGAGAGTGTGTTGAGCATGAACAAATACAGCCTGCTTCTCCACCTACAGAGACAATTGTAGCCAACAGAAAGCTAAAGAAGTCTGTGCAAACATTCTCCAAGTACTTTTCCTAATATCAGTGTTCAGAGCAGCTCTCAAATAAAAAAAATCTGAAAATTATTATGGTTATTAAACCTGTATATAGCTGCAGGTTTTTTTAAGCTGTATGAAGTCTTCAATGGAGAAAGCAAAGACCGATTTCTGATGTTGCATAAATGTTATCAAGACAGTGACTGGAAACTTGTAGAAAAACTACTTGTGATTAATTTTTATAAAATATGTAAGTTTCCTTAGGTGAGACATCTGTGCTCAAAGAATTGTTCTATCATCTGATATAAATTCCCTTGAGACCAGAAAAGAAATTATATAAATAATTTGTATATGCTTGTTCAGAATGCTGCCAGGTATATAGATTGTACAAATTGTGGGCACATAAACAAAGTGTCAGCCATTTCCCTTGCAGGGAGCACGGCATGTAACAGCAGAAGGCCTAAAGATGACATTTTCCAACAGGATTACTCTTTCTGTCCTCTTTCTCTTTAAAAAGTGAATAGTGAGTTAAAACTTCAGTCCATGTATTGATGGAGTTCTTGATTCTAACACAAACTTCATATAAATGTTTAAAATGCAATTGATCCAGCTTTATGGCTTTGGCATGATAATAACAGATGTTACTAATTACTTTTCTTAATGTGAATCTGATTAAATACTTTAGCAAAACATCTAATAAAGTCAACATGCATTATTCTTCTATTAAAACTTCAGTGTTTATTTTGTTCTCATTATTATCCTGTATGGCTGTGTTATTTATTTGCCCTGTTAGGAAATATTCAAGTATTCACAAAGATTCTGCTTAATTTTGCTCCCCCTATTTTGAGTGCAACAATAGATTAAAATTAAAGTGTTGTTACATTAATTACTTCATATTTCTTTTAGGAAATTGGCTAATAAGTATGACTGATATTTTCATTAAAATATGTTGCAATATGCACTTTTATATTCATGCTTCAAAAGTTTCTTAGATTTTCCTTGTATTTATTATGACATTAATAAAAATTAAAAGCATGATGAAGAGCAGCATTAAATTTTTACAGAGCCATCTCAATTACTTTGTTAGCAGAATGCAGTGAAAAATGTAAAATTAGCAGTACCAAATACTAGATAATATAGTTGGAATTAAAGTATACAATTATTGTTAAGATCAAAAAGTTTTTCCTTCAAAAATAAAACTTACCACATAGATTTGGACAACCTTCACTCAAAAAAAATCAAGACACTCTTCCCCTATTTGCTGTCCAGCCAGAGACAAACATGAAGCAGCAGAGAATTCAACTTAATTGAGAGGTAACACCAAAGTGTAAAGAGATTTCCAAAACAGAAATGCTGCAGTCTCATCTAAGAAAGGTAATTATAGTACAGAGTCACAGTTAATGTTCTACAGAAGTTATTCCATCCTTAGCACTATATTCACTATGATTTAGCTTTGAAAAAGTCCCTTTTGGGCTGAAATTTCTCATACATAGTCTCAGCCCAAAGGGTTATTTTAAAGTTTAAATTAAAATATTAAGAAAATTGAATTATTGAATGAATTTTTGCACTAAGAAAAATGTTCTAATTTCTAGTCTTCTAAAATTGTTGCTACAACTCAGAATAATTTATTTTACTTCCTACACTGACATGAATTCAACTTCTGAACAAAGCTTTTTAGCATGAACTGTGACTTCAGCTTACTTTGTATGTGATATGCCAAGAACTCTGAATGTTGTATGATAAATATTATCCTGGGATAGAAAAGCTGTTAATGCCACTTCTAGTTACTGCTCTCTGAATTATTTGCTTCAAAGTCAAACCAAGTGGCACTTCTTGGGTGAGGGAAGAGCAATTAACAGTTCCAGGCTAAAGAAAGGAGACATTCTGTGTGTCCCTGTGGAGAGGATGGATCTGGCAGCAGCACAAATCAGATGCTTTACAGAGATCGTAGAAAGGAGAAGGCCACTAGCAAAATGCTAAATCAAGCCCAGCTATGCTGGGAATTAAGGACACACCCAATGGAGGACTGATAACTGGAGAGAAAATGCTTTACACCTAGCAGCCCATGTCCTAGCATAGACCAAAATCCATCTTCAAGGTTAAGTATTTTATAAGACTTCCTAGCGTTGTCATCAGCTTCTTTTTCAGGACTGTTCTGCAGATTAATAAATATGAAGGTTCAGCCAGTTTCACCCAGTCCAGACCATCATTCTTCAAGCAACTAATCACTGGTTTAAAACAGCTCAAGAAATCTTTCAGAAAGGTCTCCAAAGGGATAAAGAATCCACCACATCTTGTACAAATTACTCCAAGAGTTCATTATTCTTCCTAGAAAAAAAGGCACGTTAAACTGAATTTGCATGTGTTCCATCAAAATCCATTAGATAGCATTAGGTCTCAATCTGATAGACAGAGATCTAGTATCAGAAATCTGACTCTTATGAAAGTACTTTCAGAAGATAATCAAACATTTTGAAATATGTCTCTTAAATTAAATGGATGGAACTTCCTTAATCAGGCAAACACAGAGATCTAGAAACATACTGGGTTTGAAACACAGGTCAAAATGAGATTTTTTTTTTTAGTCAGGAGGCTTGAAAATTAAATCAAAAAGAAAATATTTTTAAAAAACAAACAAACAAACAAAAAAGATCTTCATTTTACTAGGTCAACTTCTAATTGATTTATTATTTTTTTTTTTTTAAGATTCAAGTATAAATAGAAGCCAGTGGAGACGATTATATTTAAAAATATGCTCAAAAGTGGTTACTCCAGAGAAGGGAAGCTACTGTTTCTATGCATAGAAATGGTATGAGGAGCTTACAACCAAAGATATAATATGAAGGGGCTGGGAGAAAAGGAATCATAAAAGTATAGAATACTGTAAAATCCAGACCTTGGTGAAGGAGGAAATGGAAACAAGATTTTAAATGCAATCCATAAGCATAATTATTTTGAAATTTTCTGTGAAATGCAGAATTACTAACTATGCAGCAGAATAGCTTACATGTTGTATGAGAAATACTCAAATCTGAATTAAAGTAAGGACTCAGATACATAGGCAGTAACTTACAGTTCTCATACCAACAGGTTAAATGTTTGTTGTAGTCAAAGGGTTATTAAATTCATGACATTCACTTTGCACGATGCATCATTTTTTAAATCCTCTCATTTTATGGAGAAGCGTAAAAGCATTCTGCCTTGATTAAAATAAAAGTCAGTGTATTCATACATATTTTTTTAAAATACAGCAGACATCTTTGGCTCAATTGCCTGACATTTTTATGATTCATTTATCTGCTAAACAGCTATCAGATACATCCCCAACTACATCTACTTAATTCACTAGAGATGTAACTTCATCGTTTGTTAAAAGTAATGAGATATTTTGGTATTCTTTCTCATTAGGACCTTCAAGACTGAGTCATAGAGATTGCCACCAAAGAGGGTAGGACACTTCAAGCCTTTGGCAACAAACCTGGAAGATGAGATTGTCAAATAAAATAAATATAGGAAAAAAGCTTAAAAAAAAAAAAATAAAGAAAAGGAAAATGTAATAGCTCCCATGCCTTGGGAAATCACCTTCATTCACCAGCTGAATCAAAAGGTTTTTGTGACCCACTGAAGTGAAAGACAAACTCCTGAAAAATCAGTATTGCTGCCCTTCTCCGACACTGTTTGTTACTTCCAAGTTGTATAGAGTAGAACAATCATTGAGAACATGACTACCAGGCATTTATTCATGTCTATCAAATGGAAATTCACATGTCACTAAACAAAAGGTGAACAAGTTTGTTTATAAACTGCAGCTTTGGTCAGTGAGGATCAGGACCTAGAAGTTTACAGAGTGCAAGAAAACATTCTGCTTCGGATATGAAAGAAGGCTAATGGGCTTTCTTCATTCTAAGAAATTTGCTGACTTAGCTATATGTAAGCTCTTCCAGACTAGAAAGATGAAGTGAAATAGGAAATCAAAGCATATGCAATCAATGAAGAATACCAGAGCTATGAAATGTGAGACTCAGCAGTCTGATGAAGAATATCATCAGAAAATAACCATGACATGGGTATAGACCGTATAGCTTTTGAGAAAGTATGGAACAGTTCACCAAGACCTATCCTTTGCAGGGATATAACATAATACAGCATCCTCAGTTTACATTAATGGTATGGCGCTTTCATAAATTAATTTGATTTATGGAATGAAAGTCCTGACCCATTTCATGTCAACATATGATTATAGCTTTTACTGTTTCAACAAGCTACACAAATACAAAGGAAGCATTATAATTGCATTACGTTACAATCACATTACATTATAATCACATTAAAATTAGCTTAGTCACAATTCACTATGTGATTTAATCACTATAGGAGAATGATCAAAAACAGTGGTTGCAAATCTGAAGGAAATGGGGGGCAAAAAATATAACTATAAAAAATAGGACCAGGATATTAACCAGCATATGAATATTTCACTCATTTAAGATACATGGGAGGGTTCATGATGACTACAGTACATGACGTGGAAGGAAACTTCTGTGGGTCAATATGTAGGAATGCCCAATACTTTACCCTAGAGATAGTACGCAGCTCTAAATAATGCTAAAGCCTGCAGTTACTCAGGGTCATTAAAAGTGTGCTATTTTAGGCAAATGCAATGCCCAAATACCTACTGAAAACACAAACTCTGTAAGCATTGAGATGAATTTTTGATCTATTGAGGATGAGTGTAATAGAAGAAGAATCACAAGGGATATATATCAGGAAATGCACATCATTTTAGTATCTGCAGTGACTAGTACATGCTTTAAAGTCTCTTGCAAGCTCCATCTCATGCTGTCAAGTTGTATGGCCAGTGATCAAAGGGGAAAAAACTAAGGTTCAATGGTCAAAAATGTTTAAAAGTTTTTCATGTAAATTATAAACCAATCCAAAATACACCTTCAACAGAAAGGTATATTGGCAGAAATTCTGGTGACTAGAGAGAAGGAATAAAGAAATCAAGCATTTAATATTCAACAATGCAGAAAAAAGGCAGAACTCTTTAAAAAAAAAAAACCTAGAGGTGGTTGTTTGTACATTTTTAGGACTTAAAACTGTTAAGTACTCCTCATTAATAATAAAATGAAAACAATTAGCTCAGGCAAATCTTAGTTGGCCTAAGAGGCCCCTCATTTTTGTAGCTCCATGAATGGAACAGTTATTTGTGCCATGTTCAGCACAGTAATGACATAGATCCATTGACATAGATCTACTCAGAAAAACAGATCATAATTAACTTATCACTTCTTTTTCAAACCTGAGTTTTTCTGTTTGCTTTAATATTAACTGTATTTTCATCAGTTTTCTGCTAAACGCAACTTGCAGATGCTGATGCAGAAGGGATCAGCACATCACCATTTCTGGCCTTGCAAACACAATGCAGAATTTTTTGGCTTTCATTCACATAAGAAAAAAAGTATGTATAAGCTATTTCCAATACACGGAGACCCCAGACATCAAAGATCAAAGGCTCATCAAAATACATTAAATCACAGCTGTGGAATGAGCTATTAGAATGTTATTTGTATATGCTCAGTGCTGGAAAATTAAGAACACTAATGTATCATCGCTCTAATTCTCATTTAGTCCACTCAGCATTTATAAAGGCAAATAATTCCACCTTAATCAAATGTCCTTAAAGATTGACCAGGTCTGCCTCACAGGTAAAAATGCCTGTGAACCTACTGTGATTCACCTACTGTGAATCTAAATTGGGGGGGGGGGGGGGGGGGGGGGGGAGGGGGGTGGTTAAAGTTTTTTAATTTCACGC
>VZTX01010658.1:519744-545524 GCA_013400915.1 Pardalotus punctatus | reverse complement strand
GGTGGAGTGTGGAAGGAGTGTTGTAATGATCTTTAAGTTCACTGCCGTGAAATAAAAAGCACTGAAAACATCAACAATTATGCCCCAAACTTCTCTCACAGAAAAGGATCTTTTCATACTATGTTCACGCAGCCAGGTCTCATCCAATCACCTATTAATTTTCTCCTAATTAGCTCAAATCTTTTTTTTTACAATATGAATTATTTTTACTGAATCAAAATCTTGCTGGCCAACTGTTCCAGTTGGTGAAAAGTCATATTACCATAATGGTCATAGGAGTATATCTGACATCCATTTTAAAATTAAATGGAATGCAATTTTTTTAATCCAGCAAGAAAAACACTGTTTCTATTTCAAAGTGCACATTTAGGAGGAATATATCTTCAAATCCCTTCAGATCCATTGACTCCCAAAATGAACCCACACAATGAATTTTAAAGGCCAATAAATTTTTCTTTTAAATCTAAAACCAAACAAAAATAAAACCAAAAAAAACACCAAAAAAATAAAAAACCATAGAAAAGTTAAGTTAGGTCAGCAGCTCTACCAAAATACACTTAGGTTTAGGATGTCTTGATAAAATGGAATAAGTTGGACCCAAGATTATTAGCTACTATTGGATGTTCATATGAAATGCAATTTTTTCATGCTGAGTTCTTTCAGTCTCACACACCATCATCTCCAATAGAGGTGTTGCAGGGCATATTAGGCTCTCAGATAAACTTGAAAGTTTGTAATAACCCTACCTAGGACATTAAGACTCTAAAATAAATGGGCAACCTTGAGTAGCAGATGAAGCAAGAGATAGGAAAATTATTATGATACAGCTGAATAATCCTGTATTGTGTGGTGTCATTAGACAGGTTTGCTCATTTGCAGTGTGAGGTCAGCAAGTAAAAAGCGGCCACCTTCAAGCCAAGCTTTTAATAAAAAGGCCTTGGTTTCTTTCTGTGGTTCTTTCATATCAGAAGCCTCTTTTTTGTCCAATCATCCAAGATTCAGACACCGGCACCTCCTGCCTTCCACCTACACATTTTGGGCTTTGCCTTTCCCCTTTTCTTCCATCTCATCTTGTCGCTAAGACCTGTTCTCATGTTATCTCTGGCCTGTGGCTTACCCAACAAATTATCATGGATATGTTTTTATTCACTGTCAACAATTCAATTTTATTTTCAATACTTACTCACCTTGGTAAAATACCAGTGCAATAAGTTGCATTTTTCACAAAATATCCTGAAATCTCTCTGCTTACAGAAGGCAGAGAAAACAGAAATTCCAAGAGCGTGGATAAGTGCTAGACTGTTATAATTAGCCATAGTTCCATCTTCCCCAGTAATTCATTATCAGGCTCTGTAAGGAAATGAGCAGCACAGCTCCCAGGGCTTCAGGGATACAGCAGGCCAGGACTGGGTTCCAGCATAAATCAGCTTTCCAACTGGAGAACTTAACTGCATGTTATTCAATTTATTGCACCAGCATCTTAGTGAACAATAATTAATATTTTGTGTCTGTTGTCATGCTTTGTGCACATTACATGCATTTTCACCTCCTCTTTTCTTTCAGGGAATAGTCCATGATAATGACACTTTGAGTTAGAAAAGTTTTATCAATAGTATCATAGGTCACTATTTCACCTGCTCAGTGAATGGCATTGTGATTGTCACAAAATTAGTATCTGCTGCTTAAGTCACATGATCTATTGATGGCCATTTTCTTCCTCTGAGTAACCAAGGCTATTTCTCTATGATACTGTAACTAACTTTCTGATTAACAAAAAAATGCTTTAAATCATGCTGTGTCCACACAAAATGCACTCTGACTCATTCAAAACCCCCGACCAATATTTAAGTTCTTACTCTTTAGACATACCAGGTCAACTCCTAAGAACAAAGCTTTAACACTTCAGATGGCAGATGTAACAACCATCAAGTGCTGTTCATGCTTTACTCATGTAAAAATCACTCCAGAAAACAGCTTCTGGTATTGTTTCTCCTGGATACACATTAAACTACTTGCCAACATTGGCCCCTCCGATCTCAGTCGCACTCTCCCCAACCTTCTGCTGCATGGACCAGCACAAGGACTGATTTACAGTTCTTATACATAGTATTCTCCAGATCATTCTTCCCATTTGCTTCACCAGATACAGGCAGTTGAGTCAAATCACAGAATCACAAACACAGCTTCTCAGCAGTTTCAGAGTACTTCTTCTAAAGGGGCTTGTTATATTTAAATACTTATATAACTGAAATTTCTTTAAAATACTGTGATCAAGTTTTTCAGCAATTTATGGTGGAGACAACAGAAGAAAAGAAAAGATATGATTAATATTAGCATATTACTTTCCATTGGGACATGCTAAAAGACAATAAGTTATAAAATTATAAATAAGTTATAAAACTTGACCATAGAATCCAAAATCCTGTTCCAGAATCTAAAGGTATGTTCATATAGCTGCAAAGGTCTTAAAAAGCCTTTAACCTGCCCCCAGAGGTATCTAAAAGCGCTGCTTGCCAATACCTAGCTATTTTTCATTTGCACTAACTACAGAAAATTTTAAGTGTTTTGGCAGGCATTAGA
This sequence comes from Pardalotus punctatus, assembly GCA_013400915.1. Taxonomy (NCBI): domain Eukaryota; kingdom Metazoa; phylum Chordata; class Aves; order Passeriformes; family Pardalotidae; genus Pardalotus; species Pardalotus punctatus. The sequence continues at coordinate 542,944 of VZTX01010658.1, read as the reverse complement.
AGAGCAAAGATCTTTAAACTGCCTTCTGCACCTTGATCAGGCTGACTTGTATTCCCATAAGGAAGTCTCCCAGTGAAATTAAATAAGTAAACTTCACATGGAAATAAATATACGTATACAAGGTCTTGGTCCTATGTCCAAAACGCAGTAAGAATAACTTTAAATATTATTAAAATCCTTTTACAAGATTTTTATTTTTTATCAGCTAAGATCCATTATTCATTCATTTGTAGATCATACACAATAAATATAAGGGCCTGGTAATTCCAGGAAATTGGTTGTGTGGTATTTTTCCTCTTTACTCATGTTAGAGTCTAAACCATGAGAGAAGCACATATAACTGTTAGTCCAGGTAGCTCCCACTAAGCTCAAGAAGCAGAGGAGCTGTAAATCTCCAGGAAACAGGCTTACTTGAACACAGAGAGAAGGCACACTGAAGGTAAAAGATTGTGATTAAATTACTCCCTAGGCTGAAGTGCCAACAGCTGGAGCCATTCTAAACTTAGCCCATTCCTGGGGCTTGGTTCAGTGCTCAACGTGAATGCAAAAAAAACGCAAAATCCTCAGGGGGTTTCCATAAGAACTGTGCATTTTCCTTTCCCTCCATAAGGATGTGTTTATACCTCAAGTATTTTAACAAGCCTTCTGGGCAAAAGTCAGAAAAACATAACTCCATTTATTTACTTTTTAGGATTTCAGTCAAGGTGGAGTTTCCAAAACAGCATGGGTAATGTTTTACCAGAAGGAATCAGAAAATGCAGCATATCTTCTTGAGAAGATGAAGAGTTATCTGAGGGCATCACATAGTTGGATTTAAACCTTTGTTTTCTCTATCCATATGAACAACATTGTTTTTCCTTCCTATATGATTTATAGCAGTCGCTTCATGGTCTTCATGGATCATTAGAAAGTGCAATAGCATTTGGTGGATGTTTTGTTATAAAGATTGATGTCTGAAATAGTCCAACCATTCTTAGGATACCAAAATAAACAGTCATAGGCAGGTATTCAGTTTTCTTGAAGGTAATTTAAAAAATTTTTAAAAAAATTAAAAAAAAAAATCAGTCAATTTTAAGTGAGTAGCAAATTAAAATTTTACATTATATTTACTGCAATGATATACCTTAAAAGTTAATCTTAATACTAAAATAGAGTAGAACCAGTCACATTAAAATTTCAAAAATCTCTTCTTTTCATGAGAAATTATGCATTCCCAGATTTCCAGTAATTATTCCTTTCCTTCAGCTGTTAACCAATTGGGCTTTACACTGTAGGCCTTGTTTGGTTACATTTCCAGTAATATGTGAGCATTGTATCTACCCTTTGCTTAATAAAAAGGAAAAGAAAGAGCAAAATCACAGTGAGTAAGCTCTTCTCAAAGATGGGGGTGGGGGGGGGTGTGGGCAGAGGTGGAAGAAAAAATCCACCAAACATTTACAATTACAATATCTGATTGTTTTGAAAAGTGTATTGTAACATGCCCGCATATATGAGAAATACATTCCAGGAAAGAATTGCAAAAGAACAGCATCTGAATCTCTTTGTTGGCCTGCTCTCCAAAATGCAGTCAAAAAAGTTAGCTGCTACTAAAATATAGATATGTGCAATATTAGTGTACTTATTGATCAATATTTAGAAGGTATATTAATGAGAGAACGTGTAGTATTAAGTGCTGTTTAGCATGATGTAAAACTCTTTATCTTCCTGAAAAACTAGATCAACCAGTAGCAGTGCTCTTATAGACAAAACTGTGCATGGATTATATAAAAAAGGGGGGGGATTTGAAGAAAATTAGTTCTTTCATCAAAGCTCAGCCATTTAACTATAAGAGATGCATTTCCAGCTCATGAATCAATCCTGTGAAAATTTGCAGTCTACAATATTGAATTCTGCAATATTGAATTTTTTTTAAAAAAAAAAACAAAAAAAAAAACCAAAAACTGAAAATAAATAAATAAATAAAGTCAATAAGAATAGAGTGGAAATCAATCATGGTTTATCAGTAAACCCTTTAGTGTTCCTAAGAGAGCTCCTTACTGTTATGTGAAGTCTGAAAGCCAGAAAATAAGATTTATATTCCATTTAATTTTTCATCAGAGTTCCAGGAAGTTATTTATTAACTTTGTAAAAATATGGAAAATTCAAGATTGGCTAAGAACCCAACAGTCTCTGCATCATAAGAAACTGCATTTTTTTTAAATGCTTAGCAATTTTAACTATAATAGAAGAGATGAAAAAGTTCAACTATGCTGTGTCTATAATTTTTTTTTTTAAATAGAATTTGAAGATAACACAGGCATATGACCCCTGAAAATTTAAGAAAACATGCAATAAAAATTTTTAAAGGTTTCCTGCAGAGTGTCAGACATTTCAAAGAATTCATTTAGGCTTGGGCTGTATGGATGGGGTGCAAACCTTGAGAAATGCACTAGACACTGTGGAAAGTACTGCTGGTGAACACACCAATACATCTGAAAACATAAGACATGAACAGGCTTTGATCTTATAAGAAAGCAGAGAAAGTAATAAATACATCCTATAGGGAAATGTGATGGAACAAATCAGTGATAATGTAAGTTTTGCACTTGCAGCTCTTTCAAAAAAAACAGGACAGTGAAGTAATCAATTAAGCCCTTCCAGGGCATCAGTGCTTCCTCATGATTGTCTCCAGTCATAGTAATCTAACATGAGTAAACAGGTCTGTGGCATTTGAATTGTTGTTCCATGTTTGTCAATTTTTAGGCAGAATAGAACAAATTTTTTCAGTTTCTCTTAGTCTTTACATTTAAATGCTTGAGTGTGAAGATTATGTCACAGAGGTAATGGTGGAAGATACAGCAAAGAGCAAGGAGCCACAGTTGGCATGTCAAGGTAGATTCCAAAAACAAGATTTTATTGCTTTATGAGACAGGATAAGTTTAAATAAAAAAAAAAAATAAAAAAAAAAAAAGAGAGAGAAAGAGGAATAGACAACAATTCTGTTTTTTACCTTGTCAGCAGCAAATATGTTTCAGGTGAAGACTTGTACACAACAGAACAAAATTCCATTAATTCTCTCTTCCTCCTTCAGATGGATTTTGAACTGGAGTCCAACTCCATCATTTTTAAAAAGCATCCCAGCTCCAAGGGAATTGAAAATGCACCACAAGAGAAATTTGCTTCAAGTAAAATCAAAACCATAGGAACCAACCCTGCAAAACCTTAATTCAGAGTAAATATAAATTGAAAAGAAACACTACAAAAAATTTAGAAAAATTTCCATTGATTTCAACAAGCTTTAAATTTAGATCTTTTAAATCTAGACATTTCAAACTGAACAAACTAAGTAAAAATTGAGGAACTAGATTCTCAAGTTAGAAAGCAAACCTGTGACTATTCTATCTTTGAGCTTAGGCCGAACTATTTTTCATTATGTTCAAGATCTTAATTTATCTGAGTATCTAGTACATTTTGTCACTGTCTAGATGGAGAGTATAGTTATTGATTACCTTGCCAGAAGAGTCAAGATAATGAAAATTAAAATTCTCATATACCAGACCTATTCAAATTGACCTGTTTGATGAGAAGCACCAAGACCATGGTTTGCAAAAGCCAGAAACTTCCCTTGAAATGACTTAGAATAAATAGTTGTACACTGTACTATCTGTGGTCTGAGGTAAAGACAGTAATAAAAGACAACAGAAATCTCTTGAATTCAATGAAGTTTGGAGCAAGCTTTTAAAAGGAAATGTTATATCCTTTGAGGCAAGAGTTATTAGCTACAGAGGACAGCTCCTATTTTTGTATATAAGGTTAAAATAGTGTTTCTCTCCCAGGTTCCAAAGCCAAAAATCTTCAAAGAAAAACTTCTCCTTGGTAATCGACTCACTATAAAACTGAATTATCAAAGAAAGATTATGATATTTGGGGCTGAAGAGAACATGTGAAAAGTAAATCACTGTTTCCCCTTCCTTGCAAGTATCACTGAATCCAGCAACAGGATAATGGTTAGACAGAATCAGAAATATAGACAAAGGATAAGTCACGGAGGAACAGAAGAAATATATGCAAAAAAAAAAAAAAAAAAAATCAACAACAAAACAACCCCACAGGCACAGGGCAAAATTAAATAAAGCACAAAATAAACCATGGTGGGAAAACAGTTTGAATCCCAAACAACAGATTTTTTTCCTGTAGCCAAACAACTGGGGAATTGTGTACCAAGAGTGCAATCTTGTGTGATACTTTTTTACTTCTCAATGCAGCTACTGGTTCAAGTATCAGAAAAATTTCAACCAAAGCATCTCTGTCAAAATCATAAATATTTCAGAGGCTATATTTACACAGGCCCTAATTTTGCTTATTAACATGGTAGTCCAGCTCTTTGAGTCAAAGTCACATTTATACCTCATTGAATAAAGCCTTGATTACTGCCATATACTAAAATTCTATTAACATGTACATAAGATGTATCTGGTGCATAATTAGAGAGATTTATTAAGATGAGCTCATTCAAAATTTTGCATTTATATTTTTGTATTTGTTTATCAAGGGCTGAAAAGTAGAAATTAATATCTTCCCATATACCTTCTATAACTAATCCAAATAGGGATTGTGTGAATTGGATCAGGTCTGTAGCAGCAGAGGCTTTCAGGGCAATTCAATGCAGCACTTACAAACTGTGCTGATTAAAGAGACAAGAGTAGTTTCTTCATCGTTATTCAATCTGACAAAACAAAGCCAGAGCAAAATGAAAATAAGATATTGCCAGGAAGATAACACAGATGACCACACTGGCAGAAGCCACCAATGCTCACAATGTCTTAAAAACATAGGTCTGCATCTTTTACAGCCACATGCTCTCTGTACATCCATACTCACCATGTAAGCAAATAACAAAAAGTTATGAATTGTCTTAAAAGTAAAATTGCCTCTTCATAATTATCACTTCATTATTGTGCAGGTACTGTGAGTAAACTCCTTTGTCATCTGCATAGCTATATTAAGTAGACATTTGTCATGACAAAATGCTTTTCAGTATCAGTAACTACTTTGGTATGTGATTACACCACCTCAATAGATAAGTGTAGAATGAAGACATTACCTACTGAAGTCAGGTTTGGAAGCATGTCTGATGTTTGATATAATTAATGCCTTCTAGCTGTTTAACGGGTAGAGCTTAAAGTTAAAAAGCAAAACATAACCTTCATTATTTCCTTTCCCTGGTTTAAAAAACTTCAATACTAGTTTCCTTGCACTAAGGCACATCTAAATACTTAAGGATATATGGTAAATAAGTAACATGAGTCATTCTAAATTTTGCATTAGATGCAAAATCATGGCTAAGGAAAGAATATAAAATTTAGGATGAACAGTTCTGTCACTAGTTACAAGAAATATTGGTACTAGTTGGCAACTTGAACTTACATAAAGTATTATCCAAAAAATTTAGTTCTGATAGATTTTAACAGCAGCATCTGTTGTCTAGATGTAAGCTCATTTAGTCAGATCTGTAATTAATGAATATAAACAAGTACACGTTCAGGCCAACTGAAATATCATAAATAACAGTTGAAAAGGAAGACTAATGAAGGGAATGTAAATGTTTATCCAAGCGATGTATACATCACAGACACTCTGCATTCAACTATATTTATCTAGTTTCAGATATAGACACAATACATTTACAAGGGGATGTAACAACCCTTTGCATAAAAATATTGTTGACTATAACTCTACACAAGTCCAGAGCAAATATGTCACCCGTCCAGAGGAATTCATTCCTCTGATGAATAGTACCACACTTCACTATTAGCAGCTCATTTCTAACCTACTATACGCTTCAGGAAAAGCTGCAGAATAGAGGAAGAAAAAATAATCTAGAAAGTAAGACAGGAAATTAGTAATCTTCCAGTGATATGAAAACATAGTTTTCCTGATCATTAACCTTCCCATTTATTAGAACTTGTATTTCATAAAAGCAGTACACACATGCTTCAAAAAGCAACATCATCAAATTCTGAAAGCCTATATTGGTTATGCCTCTATACAATTCATGAAAACATGTACTGTGTGTAAGTGGAGGGTCACACAGGCACACTATCAAGCTATTTGCTGTAGTACAACATGTTTGGGAGTTTTCCATTTCAATGTTACCAATCAATTACCCACAGCAACACAATGAAAGGTCTGCTATTTAAATGCAAGAAGCAGACCAACTTTCATCCCATATCACAAGTAAACTGACCTTTTAGAAACTCGAGAAAGATCTTCTCTGGGTTTTATACTAAGGCCATTTAAAGTAGATGCACTCAAATATAAAAAATGTGTCAGTTCCTTCTCTTCATGAATATACTCCCATTCAAATACTATCTTTTTATATGAGCTTTTGATTTTGAGTCACTGTACTGTCACTGAGGTTATTTTGTTTGACTGCTAAGGAGATGTTCTATACTAAAATTCAGCCGTCTTTGACTCCAGAAACCTCCCTTGGGATTAGCCCTGAACAAGCCCTTATACTTTAAATGTTATTCAGTAGAATTTCTAGCCATCTGTCAAGGCAACATTGAGTATCCTGCCTGGCAGCTGCTTGTTTTCATAATGCCAAAACCAATATGTAGTTTGTCGCTGGATCTAAAATAAAGAACATTTGTAACTGCTTTCAAGCTTAAACAGTTCTAAAACTATTACACAAATAGTTTAAATCTCTAAGCAACATTGCCCCTTTTGCAGAGCCTTGCATACTTATCACAGAGCTAGTGAGTGTTCTTCTCTCCAGAATACTGACACCAACAGGCCAGGGGTTCAGAGTGGCAAATAAAATGCATGGATAAAGAAATACCCAGAGACGCCTCCTGACTGTAGAAAGTCAAAGTACATACATAGAAAGCATTACAGCGCAACAGTAAACATAAGGGTAAACACCACTTTCCAAAAGGATATTCAGAAACTGGAAAAGATATTAGGGAATGCAGCTAAAACTAAAGTCCATTAAAGTTACTACTAAAACAAGTTCCTCTAACGCTTCAGTAATCACTTCAATATATGTCTTTTTAAGACTCCATTAAACACACTGTGAGAAAATTTTGAAATATAATTTAGCATTAGCTAAACATTCTTCATCTCCATTTTAAAAGTAACCAGAGAAGCAGAAAATGAAAAGGGGATTAAATTGTTCAAAGACATTTAGGTCCAGGCTTTTGAACATTTGGGAACTCTAACAGCAGAGAAAAATGACAAGTATCCCTGAAATCTGTGGGAGAAAAGATTACTACCTATATTTCAGTTTGCAAACTCCAGAATTTTTCAAACAGAATGCAAGATGTCAATTTCATACATCTCATCTGAGCTACACACAGTGTCTCTGCATCAGCACACGGGCTCTGTACACCATTATTTTTTATTAACTAAGTACTGACTTGTTTGCCATGTCATTAACCAGATTCAGACACCATGTCATCACATGGAAAGAGTGATTCAATATTGACACAGAGGGACATATTTCCATATATCAAATCACCAAAGATCTATTTGCTTTGAAAACACTAATGAGTGATGGAGAGAACTGTTAGCAAAACAGAAGATGTAAGGTGTTAATGAAGTTGAACATTCATTCCTCTGAAAATGCTGGAGGAAATAAAGAGAAATAAGAAAAAAACAAATCAGAAGATAAAAACCAAAGTCAAATTAAATATGACTAAAAGTACAATTTGCTTTGATTGAAATGTGAAAATAGTGATTTTTTTTCTTCCAGTAAAAGTAGTGTTTTGCTGCCATATCCATTTAAGATACACATTGTGGCAGTAACATTAAAATGATTTGTACAGAAAGGGACAAGTATTTTGCCACAATTCTCATTTTTGTATTCTACAAGGTGTCATTCCTTAAATTCTATTTTTCTATACCAGTTTACAAAATTAATATGGACTCCTCTACATAAGCATAAAAACACTGAAGTCACACAGCTTATAATGCAGCCAAGATTTAGCTTATAGTTCTTGAAACATCACTACAGCACCATGCAATCATTAAAGTTTGGCTGGGTTTTTTTTAATCAAACCTGTATTCAAGTAATTTCATCACTGCCCTGTCTTGAATGGTATTGCTGTTTTCTCAGTAGCCTGGATCTCTTCATTGAAGACATAAGTGTTACAAGTCCTCCAACTGAAGGAGTTGTCGATGCTCTTAAGAGTTCACAGTTACACTCTTTTCTTTACTTGTAGTTTCCTGCTTCTGTTTTGAAAGAAAAGATGTCTCGCTATGTCAAAAAAAAAAAAAAAAGTTACTTTTTTCTGTGCAGAGTAGTTGGCCTTCACTTTTCCCTCACCTTTACTTTCTGCCACTTCCTTTGTTAGATACTTCCAGATTTCCAATAAACTCATGTTTGTTCACCTGTGCACTGAGCTCCATTCATTACGATTGCTTCTTACCTGCTGCAAGACCCTCTGCCTTCACATTTCCTTCCTGCCTTTGGTCATAACCTGCTAAGATCAGCCTCCTCTGGCCCTTTTTTTTATTTTGTTATTAAAATAATTACACAAACAATGTCAGAAGTCATGCTGAAAACAAAACTGAAAAAGCGTCTGATAGCTGGAGGCAAGGTCAGCAGGAATTGCTTTTCTAACATCCCAATTGGGTCCTCCCTTAGGAGGCAGAAATCTTCAGTCCTTATCAACTCAAGAAACAACAGAACTCTAAGAAAATACTTTCCCGGATTTATCTGGGAAACATTTTAGTTCTATGAATTACATTTCTGGCTTTTCAATCTACACCCTCTATCTCTTACCATAAAACACATTGCATTGAGAACACTAGCACCAGAGTTGGCCGTCAAGTGCATTTTTGGATTAAGTCAGTTATTTTTCACTCTTCCTTAGTTATAATTTTTCTTCTGCACTGCTTTTTAAAAGCCTTTCCAAGACATAGGACAGAAGTGTGCTTGAACAAGCTGTAAAGTAGTAGATATTAATAAGTTCCTACAATTTCTTGTAAAACTGAAATCTGATCTAGTACAGACACTCTCAATACCCTTCAAGAATTCAGTGTGAATTTTGAATGTCATGTTCTGTTGATTTCCACACACAATTCATTTCATTCTTTTAAATATATTATATTATTATAGAAAAAAAGCCCAGTCATATAAGCTATATGTTAGGTTGGTTGGAGTACAAAAATTACCTTTTTCATTTAAATTTTCATATAATTACAAATAAAATATTCTGGGTGGGGTATTATACCATACATCTTTCACATAAAAGGAATATCTATTCTTTTCTTTTTATACTCTGAAAAACGGTGTATGTGACATCTACCACTATCATTTGTTTTTCAATATGTTGTTTTTATTCTGCTGTATTGAGCCATCACCACTATGATATCTAAACAAAAACTAGTGAAGTTATTGGAACATGCAAATTCAGTAACAGCCCAAAGCATAGATATTCTTTTGCACTTGCAGCATAGAAGTCACGTGAGCTACACAAGCACACAGTTACTAAAGAGCTATAAGAGAGAAACCACTAAAGACTTTACTTCAAACTTTGGCCCATTTCTTGTCTCAGCCACACATATCCCAGTTTTCCCCACAAGACAGAGTCAGCTAATTAAATCATTCTTGGTAGAATACTATTGTATTGATATTATCTTGTTGTTCTTTGAGGATAACTTCACTTCTCTAAAAGCACAGACAGGGTCAGTTCCTATTTTGTCTGAAACTACTTGTACTCAGGGGGCAGGTGGAACAAAAGACTTTGATTTTTTTTTTATTATTTTTTTTTTGTCTTTTTTTTGTTTTGATAACCTGCCTAAAGGCAATGGGGCCCTGAGTACTACTGTTGCTGTCTTTAGAGAGCTTGACAGAGTGGCCCATTCTTAAGGCTTGGTGCTGCTGACGTGGAATTCTTCTTCTCCATTTGAACATTTGCAACTCTGGTCCTAAAGCAATTTTAAAATTCAGAACTTGTCTGAAGATAGTTTTTTTAAGTCACATCAGCGAAGCTTTGCAATACCTTTTTTGTTTATTAGATATGTCCTGAAATCTTTATTGGCATCACTGGATATCCATCACTTCAGCCCTTCAGAGTCCAAGAACAGATTTCCTCAGTTCCTCCTACATATATTTTAGCTCTATCTGAAGTAAAATACTAAAAATGGTAACACTTTGCCCTTGAATGAGCCTGTGACGGATATGACCTACTGCAGATGGATGTTCCCAAAGTGGAAACTGCATAGCGTTGGTCAAACCTAAGCATTCTTTGGTCCTTTCAGCCTCAAGTACAGGGACTGCAGCTATGCGGAGACACTGGCTATAATCATTACAAAGTGGCATTATTGTTACTTTGTTGTTTGCCTGACGGTGCCACAGGAACCACTATGCTCAGCATTAATTTGTTCTGAGGTATTAACTTAATTTCCTTCCACCTGAGATATAGCTATATTCCATTTTTGCTCTCATTTGTTTTTTCTTACAAAAGAAAAATATATAAAAAGTTAGGGAGTAGCTTTGTATTGCTTGGTATTTGACAAAGATGAAAGACTCTCCCACAAAAAGCTGCATTTCCCTTTCAAAGGTGTAATTATCTTCTTTTGTTACTCGCTCCTACTTAGTAAAATCAACTTTGCTTGCCAAAGACATATTTAAGTCTCAAATATCTTGCAAAATTCAGGAAAAAACCAATACAATGTACCCTGCAATGGTTTCCTAGTTCTGTAATGTTTTCCCAGTTCACAAAGCAGTGAACAATCTTTTACTATTTGGAACTAAAGGAAAAAGCCTGAAGTTATCCAAAAGTACTGATTTTGCCACAGTCCTTTTCCATGACTTCAGATTTTTAATAGGTGAAAATCTTTAGTCAAGGTCAAATTTTAACATCACTCTTAGGATTCACCACCGTTACAGTGATTTAAAATGTGCTTTTAAAAAATGATGAATTTTTTCCAACCGGCTAAGCAAATCAGCTCCATATGAATGCTGCTTTTCTGTAGAATATTTTTAACTGCTCGAGTGATGGAGACCAGAGTTGGCTGAAAACAAAATCGGGGGGAAGAACTTTTATATTAGTTGCCCCTGAACTATGCACTATGCTGACTCTTTCAGAAAGTGACATATTCTGAAAGGAGTCCCCTCATCAGTCTTTAAACTTTCTGAATTTTCTGTGCAAGGACTATGCTTTTCATGCAGCAGTTAATAATATACAGAAGAAAACAAAAAGAATTATATGCTCTTGCACAAATCAACAAAAGTCAGTCTTCCTCTTGCACACACTGAAATGTTAAACTCAAAGCAACAATGATCTGACCACTACTTTAAACACAGATTTCAGAAACAGAACTACAGAGTTCAGCATTTCGTACTGTAAAAAGTAACTTTAAGGTGCTTTGGGAGAAATTGAAACCTTCAGAAGATAGAGCAAGGATTCCCCCTAATGGAGAAAACATAGACTTTCCACAGAGTCCCGTTTTGGCTTTAAATCATCAGGGAATGTTAGCAATATTTTTAACATATGAAGGGTAGTTGCAGTCTCGCTAGCATTGTTAAGGGCTGCTGGAAATAGCCATTACTAACCTTGAGGAGTAGTGACTGCAGAAAAATAAAATAAAATCAGGAAAAAAAAGTAGCATATTTTATTTGTCATAAAGACAAAAATATTTAAATATATGGTAACTAAATTAAGAACTGGCCATAGCAAAGCATTAAACCTGCTCTCCTGGCCTCATATTACTTATTATTACAGTCAGTAGAGAACTTTTTAAAGACCCACTGGAGATAATTTTGGTTTCGTAACACTGCACTAAGGTGAGGACTGTCTTATACCCACAGCATGTTCTGCCATGCAAGTCAGTCTGTTTGCTATCATCATTCTACTATCCCATAAGATGGTTCCACAGAGCAAACTAGAATCCACATAAGGTCTCCAGATTTTAAGTTGTATATATGACCAAATATGAAACTACCCATTTTTGTACTTAAGTTACATATTCTATTTACTTGTGGCTGGTTTTCTTAAACACCCTTTTTTATAATATTATTGAAAATTAAAAGCTGAGCCACTGAGTGCCTTGGGGTAAAAAAGTTTTACACTTCATTTTGGAAAGCTATTTGCTAAGGTACTTATATAAGATATTTTGTAGATTTTACATGCAAGTTTTTCACTATGTAGACTTTCTTGGAACCAGCTGTACCTACAGAACAATTCCAAATCCTTAATAGTATCAGGTTATCATGTGTCCCTGTGTAAGGTCAAGCCAGAAGAACTGCATCTGTTAGGGTTTTAAAACTATGACCGGAATGAAAGTTTTCCAGACCTACTTCCATAAATGAAATTGCAAATTTTCACACTGTTCATCCTGTCCTTTCACCTAACACAATCACAATACAAGATAGAAAAAGTATTTTTATGAAGAAAAATTTCACTCCAGAGATGAAATAACGTTATTACTTCAGTCAATAAGACATTGTTTTTTGTGGAAATGGCATTTACTAACCATAGCTACACTCTTCTGTTTTAGGACTTTCTGTCCTAAAAAAGGATGTTTTAATTAAAAGCAACTATTTGAGGGATTTTTTTTTCTTCCTATGAATGAGAAACCTGATTCCTTTGAACAAAAGCATAAGGGCAATGGGAAGCTAGTTGATAATAACGGCCATGTGAGACCCTGTCAGATTCGTATTTTCTTCGCAAGCATGCAAAAGCAATTAAAAAAAAGCTAAGCTTTAGTGACCTAACTTTAATATCAAATAACAGTGCAAATAAAAGGCTGACTCCTTAAAATATGATGACCTGACTCATGGATGTGGCATTTTCTCCCTAGCTATTCTTTTTATCTTCAAATATAAAATAAATGTGAGAAAAAATTTCCAAGATTATTACATACTTCACAGAAAAAAAACTACTCAAGCTGTGTCTTTGCCAGAATGTTAAAGATATTTTAAAGGAGTGCAGGTAAACCAGGGAAACGCTTCAGTCTGCATAACTATAGAAGGACCTGTTTCATCAGAGATGCTAAATCTTTGGAGGCACAAATTTACTTGCCTTATTCCCCAAGAATTTGTCCTTGATACAAAGTCATGGCTGGAAACACCATCTATTGGACCCCATAACAGTTCTTTATTTAACTGCTTCTGAATAAAATTATATTTTGACTTTGCTTCTTCCAAGATCAGTTAGAGAGATTTATATAAGCTGCAAAGCAAAACATCCAGCTGCAATAATGGCCACTCAGAAAAATCACAGCTAATGGGATAGTCTGATGGACTCCATGGATTTATATTTCACATGTGAAACTCAAACAATGCCTGCAGGCATGTATGTGGAAGTGTATAAATACAGCTACAGGGAAAAGATAAATTAATGTGAGACAGACTGATTTTAAAATCTTTAAATCAAACACCCATGTAATCTAAAGAATATTTACATTTGGATTCTGATTCATGGGATGAGCTCAGTTATGATCCTATTTTCTTCACAATTTTTTTTTTTTCATGGAAGGAACTTCATCCTCTGCTCTTTTCTCTCACCAGAGAAAGGAAGAATTTGTAAAACTGTATGTTGTGAAATCTACAAGATCATTAGAGAAAAATTCCTGTAATCCACAAAATTTCTCAGTAGCAGGGCGGATGGAGGAAGATAGTTTGTTTTTATTTTGGCCAGCTTATGATTTTTGCATTGATTCCCAGTCAAATATTTTTCTGAAAGAAAACTAACTTATCAAAAGCATAAAGAAGAAATTATACTAAATATTTATGAAAATAAAAAGAACTATTAAAGACATGCAGGAGAAAACAGAGGAAAAAATCAAAGCAATAATTATGCTATGTTGTTTTGCCCTGACATAAAAAAAAATTGCTTAATAAATTTTATGGAGAAGATCATAGCATTCACATTTGCATTCTAATTTAGCCTTGTTATTTTGCAGATTAAAAATAAGGTTGAAAGATTAGAATATTGGAAAGTCAGCTTTCTCTGTAGATGGGAATTCATCATCCGGTGTGATGCTATGGATTATTATTCAATTGCATGATTTCAAGGCTAAAGTGAATATTGGTTTTCACTATCACATCCTGCGTAACTTTATTCTGGGGAACTAATTTGCCTGACATTGACTCATTTAATTTGAGGCAAAACAAAAGGGGTGAGAGCCCTCAGTTGGCTTTTGGAGTTCATGTTCACAGCATATTCACAGCACAAGATTGCAGAGACATCCCACCGGCTGTGGTAAGACAACCAGGAAAACAACATGTGCCTCAATAGCAGCTGATCTCAAATTCAATTATCAATGAGGTCTTCAGTGTTGGTCCTCTTCTGTAGATCTCACCTCTTAGTCTTTAAAGTGCCTTTTAGTCCTTTCAGATCACCATGATCTGTGGCCTTTTGTACTTTCTCACTCTGTCCAGGCTGACAATTCATTGTTCCTGGTGATTCAGTTCCAAAACTGGCCCAGAGATAGCTGCTCACTTTGTGCTTGCTCTGCAGCTGTCTTAGCTGCAATATTGTCACATTATTTACCTTATGGCCTGCTAAATGTTAAATCAGCAATTTGCTGAACATGCTTATTCTAAATCCATATAACCATAAGGCAGTAATCAAATTGTTGATTTAGCGATTCAGCTAGTCTCCATCTTGCCATTAGAAATGCTAAATATATCTGTGAGAGGTTGGCAATTCATCTCCACTCAAGAGCCCCCTTTCCTTAGCGCTGGTCCTCGACCTCTTCCTGCTTTCAGGGCTTTTTTCCACATAGAAGTGCAGAATTTTGCAGATACAGAGAACCTGCACAGATAGCTATCTGCACATTGCCCAAGTGTGAAGTACCTTCTTACTGTTGAGGTTTTTTACATAAATCATGTTTTGTAAAAATACAAACATAGAAGCCAACTCCTGAAGACAATCAAATTTTTGTTGGAGTGAAATGTTTATAACTTTCACACCCATGATTATATACAAGATCACATGCTACATGGAAATGCCATCATTTTAATTCTCCTAAATACAAACACAAAATAAATGGCAAGCAGGCAGAAAGAGCAGAACTGGCAGCAAGAGGTGCAGGAGGAACAACAGCAACAAAAGCAGCAGAGAAGAAGGAAATAGGATGAGAAGAGATTTTGATTTCTCAGTGAAGATATATCAGTGTGAGGATAAGTTTTCTAAAAGGCCATTTAGGACTGCGCCTGACAAAAATTGAAGGCAGCATGTCCGTTTAAGGTTTAATCCACAAATAACCAGAAAGTCATTTTCCACAGTTCATTGTGGGGAATGAGGGCAGGATGGAAGGGGAAGAGACAAACTCAGACTAATACAGAACTGTTTTGTCTATAAGTGAGTCAGTGAGAAGACAAGAACTGTTTCAGATTATTCTGGCCATCACTATATTTCAAAATACCTTTTTCATAATTCAGATTATTTTATTATATTTCCAAAATTGCGTCTGAATCTTAGCTTTCTAGTAAGTATTTCTTTTGCTTGCAGCAAAATGGAATACAAAGGTGCAAATTGTGCAAGTTCAAAATAGTTGAAATACGCTTGCTTTCTATAATTAATATAATTGTAATTAATGTATTTAATAATAACTGAATTGCTATGCAAGGCAATTTCTCAAGCTGTTTTCATATATCAGATATCGTTACATACCATGAGATGTAAGCAGTTACTTTGTATAAAAGGACAAAAAAATACTGTGATGGTAATAATATAAATGAAGAAAATTGTTTAGAGAATTGTGAGAGTCAAAACAGAGGAAGAGAAACGAGAGACAGGAAGAAGACATTTCGAGGGATGCAACTGGAGACAGGGTTGTGGAAGGAGCTGCTCAATGCATGAGGAAGGCAGTCTGGGAATTTACAGCACATGGGCAATCGTTACCAGAGCAGAGCCATCCCCAGGGACTGCTACACATAGGCAACCCAGGAGATAAAAATGTTTAAGAAACCAGAAACAGTGCAGGAAAACAAGAAGCAAAGAGCAGCAAAGAGAACTCCTTATACACTGACCTGAGCCTCCTCTGCGCTCTCCATCCCCTCCCCAAACAGACTGGGACACACTGAGTGTTCTGTGCTGCAAAAATGAGGAGTTGAGGGTATGAGGGTAAAGGAGAGGAGTTTCAAGTTCTATTTGAGGGAGGAGAAGGAAACTTAAGTGTTAACTTAAGTGATAACTTAAGTGTTTACATCTACCTTTTTTTTTCCCCTTCAATACCCAACTCAGTAATTAAATCTTATATTAATCAGTAATAACTAAAAACAGTGAAATTCCCCAAGTCAAGACTGGGTTTGCCTGCAACAAGACATCAAGAAATTTTTGTTGGGATCACTCAATCTTCAGAAGAGAGGTAGAACATTAGAAACACTAAGAAATTCTGATTATTGAGCTAGCTCCCCCTTTCTGAAGTAGACCTTCCTGACAGAATAGCTGCATCAGCTGATTTTCTTGAAAAATTCCATCTGTGTTTTTCCATTTGTATGTGTTTCCCCTCCTGTTCCCTTTGGTCTCAGGTTCTACTGTGGCACTTGAACAGCTTCAGAAGTTTTCAGTTTTCAATATTATCAGTTGCTTAAAGCTCCACCTGCCTTTACATTTGCTCTGGAGTATATTATTGATATATATTAACTGCAGCAATCAGCCTGTTAGGTTTTATTTAGCTAACAAAAAATTATTTATATACTATGTACTATTTACATCTTCAGTAAAATTGTCTAAAACTTGTTTTTCATCTCAAGAGCTGCCTTTTGTAGCTCTTAAAGGGCAAAGCACAGAGACAACAAAAATATTAGAACCAAATATAATTTTACTATTCATCTTGGTATAAAGGCAGAATTGATTTGTTGTGTTTGTTGTTCCATGAGTAAGCTTACAATTTAAATTCCAACAAGATATATCCATCGTCTGCCGCTACCAAACGTTAGTTCTGAGAATACCTGTCATAGTTTCCAAAGCAGAAAAAAAAGATAACACATGGAAACAGAATTTAAACAACACCAGTGAAGGGCTTTTCGGTGTCTCACTCCAAAGCTCAATTCTCCATTCCTTTATGGAACTGAAAATATTCAACACCTTGCAGCAACCTATTTTCTGATTGTACTTTCTAAGCTGTTGTACCTGTTTTACTCCCAATGAAATCACTAGTAATGCTTCTTCCTAGTAAAAAGTTCTTTTCTCTATGAAACTGTGGTCTATTCCTTGTTGAGTGAGCATCAACTGAATTCAGCTGGAGCTAAGTGCCAGCCAGTCTAGTGTTCATGAACACCAAACAAAAAAAATGGCTGCTTATTGGCAGCTATATTTCTAGATGTTTGATAAAACATGTCATTACATCACTTGTGTAACAACTTTTCCTTCACTCCCCACATTCCTCAGGTTTTAAATGTATAAATTTTAAAAAAATCCAAACACACACACACCAAAAAAGTTTTAAACAAAACCACACACACACAAAACACACAAAAAATTAAAATTAAAAAAATTAAAAATGGAAATAATTTTTTTTTTTAAATTTAAAAAACCAAACCCCGAAGACCATAAGCAGACTTTAAAGATAAGAAAAAACTGACCAGACTGGCAAAGCAGTGATATGTCTGCTATGTGTTTTGTGCCTCTTTTGGAAACGAGCATTCTTTTTCATCTGGTGATCTGTATTTTGGGCAGCAGAGGGAGTCTTGTATTCAATGAAGTCACATTCAGTTCCACTCATTTATTCTTGAGCCTGATATTTGGGGGATAATTGATTTAAAGGTCAAGGCCAGAAAACCAAAAAAAGAATTATTAAGCAGAATATTTGCTCTTTCTTCTTTTTCAGAAGGGATGGAGAACTAAGATCTTTTGCCATCTAATTGTCACTAATGTTTTCTTCTAAAAAGAAGAAAAATGTTAATCCATGCTTATCTTTCCTCATCTCAGCATTGGTTTGCAAAGGCCTTGAATGTTTTCAACAAGAGGTAGTAAAGATTTGGCTGCAGAAGACAGGATTTTTTTTTTTTTTTCCAGGACATGAAACAGCAAGTCTTGCGAATAATGGCTATTTACCCCCAACTCTTTGCACTGTTGCCTCCACCTATGTACTCTTGCCATTAGTATTGAGAGAGCCATTGTTCATTGTAAGAAAATATAAAAGAACATCATTATAAGTTCAGATTTCTACAGTGGCTTTCTGGATGGGTTTTGATCAATGCAGAAGGACTGCCTGAAAAGAGAAACATTCTCCAAGAGAGTGTATTACACAGAAAGAGAATGCCCTAACACTGAAATGAAGCAGGGAAAAAACCATACCTACCAGTAGGCTAGACAAAGGGCACAGGTTGAGGCCTTTTCTTTGAAAGCACTGATTAATGTGAGGTCCTGTTACCTGGCATAATCATCGTTTTGTTCTGAGTGAAAGGTTTCCTACATTCCTAATTTGTCTTAGGGATGGTAAAAGAAAAAAAAAACTGTCTACCTCAGTCCAAGGGTGAGACAGTTTCATTTTGCCTTCAGTTCAAAGTGATGGATACAAAGGCTGCAGGTTGTCGTACAAATGTTAATCGAGTGATTCCCTCGACAAGCAGCCCCTGTGGCTCACATCACTCAACTATTTACTATTTAGCTTGAGAAGAAGGGGAACTTAGGTTTTTTCTTAAATAAAATGTTATAGTGGCAAAGTTAGCAAGAACTGTTACATTCTATTAGAGAAAAATATCAATTTATATGCACATGTGTAGCCTCCTATTAAGGAGAAGCTAAATAGATGTTTGCAGAAATTAAGGCTCTACTTGATTTTTTACTGTGAAATATAAAACATGTTTGCAATCCCTGCTCTGTTAAAATTAGTAAACTAGGTATACAGGGGTCCTGATGCTGTTGTGGGCTGATGAAAGTCCATTTCCGCTTGATTAAAATGGGACTTACAGACATTTGGGGCAGGAGGGGAGCTAAACACCGTTGTCTAATCATAGAAGAGCAAAAGGGAAGCCAGGGCAGACAGACTTCTAGGACTCAGTCAGGTGCCTAAAATAATATAGAATTAATACACGTTAAGAACCGCAAGATATAGAAAGTAAAATATAGCAAAAGACTCCACTATCTGTGGCTGGGGACAGAGTAAAGCCAGTACTCAGATTTTGTCTACATCAATAGCAAAAGGGAAGTTTAACTACTTCTAATACAAGGAGCCATCAGCACTAGGGATGTGTCCTGCCAAGGATAGCAAACTTTGGAGCTAACACCAGCTGCAATATAATGACTTTCTCCAATATCGGCAGACATTTTGCCCAAAACTTTAATTAGATTCAATAAAGGTATGATGGCCCATGCCACTCAACCTCCTATTTTCTTCAGACTCTGCCCAAGAATGAGGGCCCTGGTTTTTTTTTATTGTCAGGATATTCTGTCAACAAACTAAATGCTGGGATTTGGAGATGGTACAGAGTAATTTACTTGTGTGCTGCTCTGAAGCATGGAAGTTATATTACTCAAAGCATGTACCATAGCTGCTCCCTGATATGAACATGCAACAAAACAATCAGTGTTCTAAAAAGTATTTAACACTACAGGAAGAGTCAGGAAGGAATACTCTCTTGGATATCCAGTTCACAGGCTGTGAGACCATAAATCCCTGGAAAAGGTACTGCCAGGGCTAAAGAAAAAATGTGGAAGTCCCTCCTTGAATACATGGAAGATGACAATAACAGAAACTTTCATCCCCACTGTTACTTCTAGCAAAAGCCATGAACATCATTATTAACTGGAAAGGAATATGACATTGACTGGGAGCTAGCAAGCCAGGCAGAATTTGAGTTAGGAAACTTGAAACAAATAAGCAGAGTCCAGTATCTTTTGGTTTTTAGAGTCAACTTCACCTGCACTCATTGACCAGGGGTTTTCTAGCCATTCTGCACTTCTGATGGTGAGCACTACTAATCAAACAATAAACAAGCTCTTCAGCTAATAGTATTGGTTAAATACCAAAACTCAGCAACCCTAGAACCAAGTACAAGGCAATTTGTACACTAAAGACAATCCCTGCTCACCTAACATCTCAAGCTACTGATTAAGGTAGGATTACTGACCATTAATTGATCTGATAAATCAGGTGAAGTATTGCTGATGTTTTATACAATACTTCCACTTTTTTCAATGGCCCTTTTACACTAATTTATGGAGTGTGGGCATCTGTTCTTGAGTAGGAAATGAGCTTTTAAACCAAAATGGGATTTTAAAAATATTAATCATTTCCTTGTACAACTTAATGCTTGGCCACCATTTGATGCTTTGGACATTCCCCAAACAATTTATGGCAAACAGTGACTTATAGTAAAGATTAAATAACATTTGTCATTTTACATTCCCTAAAACATTTGAGAAAATGCCCCCTGTGTAGGTTGTGTGCTTTTGTAAAATTTCATCTATATCAGTTAAAGCCAACCAGTCATGATAATATAACACTGCTTTTCTCTTTTCCTCCTCTCTCCATATACACATTTAAAGTTAATTACATGTCTTTGTCGTACTTAAAACTCTGTTTCTCACATAGATGACATTTTCTTCAGATACTCTATCACCTATGAACTTTATCACAAACACTACAACTTGCATGGAAGCCGTCCTTATGCCATGCAAATCTCTTCCATCATCTCAATGAAAATTCACCCACACTGTGCCCACTTGGAAGACCAGAGAAATCATTTGGATCATCCACAATACATGCTTGGTAGCTTTTTTCTGCTACAGGCAGCACTGGAAAGCTCTGCAAGAGAGCTAAATAAGCCAGCTTACATACAACAAAGTAGCATTGAATCAGATAAGTATCCCAGTCTTGCTCACTATGAAATGGAGACAAATGAAAAACAAGACCAAGGAAGCAAAACAGATTTCTACTCTATACTGAACAAGGTAAAGGTCTTGATACAAGTTACCCCACATTGTCAGTAGGACATGTAGATTTTGAGTTGTCTTTTTCTGCATTTCACATTTGTGCTCTCATGTCAGAATACTGCAATTCAAACACTTTTTAAAATCAATTTAGACAGGGCTGCACTGTGTTAGAAAAAGATTGCCTGTACGAACTGACTGACACAACACAGAAAGCATGACACTTTCTTTAATGCATCCTGTAAGTTATGTAATTTTTTTGTTGACTTTGTGCATGAACTTTTTATTTGATTGATTAAAATACTTTTCTAATAAGACCATATGCTACATTTAGGTAAACCAATTTAATTTACTGATTTACATTAACATGCAGTGAGGTATAGCAAAGGAAAAAAGATATAATCCCATGATATAGTAGGTCTGTTGTATCCTTGACTAGCCCTGATGCAAGACATTTCCCCACAATGTGTAGACAGCTCTGGACTTTTAATGGGAAGACACCCTTCAACAAGGCCAGATCGAGTCACAAGAATGTGACTACAGCTATCTGCAAACCTAAATGCCATTTTCTATCCTTTCATTTTCACTGAAGCTTTGAAGTAAATACTAAAAGAGCCAGAACTGAGCAAATTAGCTGAGGACTGAAACATTTTTGACATAAGTCTCAAATGCAGTTCAAGTCTTTTATACTTGTTCTTCCTTGTTCTAGTTTTGTTTCATCTCAGAATGTGAGTGATGGCAGTGATGATGGAAAGATTGGACAGCTGGCCTCAATTCCCCATGTTGGATACAGATAGAAACACTGTGAGGTACCCTCTTTCAGGAGCCTCCGAGCCTGTTCAGCAGAAACATTTAACTATTTCTTTCTGAAGGAATTGAGCAACAGGAAGGATCCATTTCACATCCACTACTTCGGCAGGTTCTGTATGCTAAAAGATTTCCTCTCTAAGTGAAAAGGCTGTAATTTCAAACCCAGTTGCAAGTAATATGCCGAATTTGTTGTGTCAACATGAAACATATTCAAATCCCCTTACTGCCTGAAGACCCAGTAAGAAGCTGCTGTGCAATCTCTACTTTGGCGCATTCACCAAACATGAGAAGAAGGTTATATTTTAAAAATTGTCTACAAAGTCTAGGACAATGAAATTTGCAATGAAAGCTGACTTTGAAGTCAAAGCAATTACTTATTCCAAGTATCATCCTCTAGAAAAAAGTTTTTAATGAATTCTGTCCTTCTATATCCAAATAATAGTTGCCCTTATTAAGCTACTTTACCAGTCTGTTTTGCTTCAATTACCATCCATGGTATATCCTATGGCATAAGGATAAGGATTCTATCACAATACAAAAGGAGGGAACCAAGGCTGAACTGTCCTATTTTCTGCCTCAGCACCTTTAAAATATGTAGAGTAAGGTAACTGGTCAAGAAACCGATTTATATCTCCCCATTAGCATCAGGTCAGTTCTCAGGGAGGTAACTGTAGGCTTCGTTTGCATCACTTACAGCTTGAAGCAAGCAAGAGAGCCTATCCACACTCCTGCTGGCACAGGCAAAATAGGGCAAAACACAATTTTTGAAGAATACAGGCATCTGTATTGAAGGGCTTCTATGCTGAAAATTTATATAATTTTTTTATAAAGCCTTGACTCATATTTAAACCATCACAGTTTTAAGGCTTTTAATATCACCTATAAAATGTGAGCAAATACGTAACATTTGATGGATAAGGGAGAGTTTCTACAACACTCTTACTTGGTAATTACATAACCTTCTGGAACAGTAAGATATAATTATCAGTTACAGTATAGTATTCCTTGCTAGATATAGCAAGAATGGAGCTGTTCCACAAGATAAGGTCACTGAAGAAAGCAAGACAGTGCCCCCACTGTCAGGACATAGACACAGGACCTGAGTAGGGCAGGGGTTATAATCATCAAATACAGGCAAGGTGACAAGTCAGGCCTGAGACCAGACCAGAAAAACCATTCAGAACCAGCAGGGACAAGAGAAGAGAAAACAAATCTGCCCATGGCTCTGCTCAGCAAGGACTAAAAGTCCAGACTCCTAGTCCATGGGTTCAGGTTGGGGCTTGGCAGTGCAGTTTAGATCTGCCCCCCTAAAACACCAATGATATCAATTAGAGCACTGTTTGCACTAATACTTAATCCCCCATAAAAAGCCAAAATATTTCAGAGGCAACAATAAGACAGATAAGAGAGATGTTAAGTATTCTTAAAAACACAAACCAGCACAATCATCACATCCTTTTCTTATTCAAGTAATACTAGATAACAAGAATTCTCAAAAAAAAAAAAAAAAAAAAAACAAGAAAAAAATTACATGAAAAATTTAATAAGAATGACAATTTTTGGGAACTCTTTTT
>VZTX01010658.1:487975-511907 GCA_013400915.1 Pardalotus punctatus | reverse complement strand
GAAAATAGGTAAAGGGTTTATTAAATTAAAATTTTAGGGTTTTTTTTTTTAAAAAAAAAAAAAAAAAAAACCAAACAACAAAAACAAGGTCCTGAGAAGGAAACTTTGCCAGTAACTGGTCAAACAACATTACCTGGCATGACAGGAAATCAGCGTTCAGCGTGTGGCAACGAACCAACTTCTAAAGCTTTCATCAGTTGTTTTAATCACCAAAGATTATTATTCCAACTTTAAGAAGCTTATGTGATTTATCTTCGTGGGTCTGACAAAAGAAAGTCAGCAGTCATTCCAAGAGAGGCACTACTGTTGTGCTCTGTGATATTTTAGACTGTCAGGAAGTAGTACAATGTACATGATACACTCTGTGTAATCCTTACATTCCTTATTGTATAAGCCTCCAGAGAAAAGCTCTATGTGATGATGATCACATACTTAAGTGGGAAATTGAACATCATGAAGAAATAAGAGGAACACTGGTCCTGCAACAGAATAATTAGAGGTTACTGCGATACAGAAGAATCTGTGACTAAAAGAAGGTTCATTCTCCCCCTTAGAAAGGTTACCCCAAGGTCATGTTTTCTCAGTAGACTGTTTATTCCTGCTTTGAAAGGGCTACTGTAAAGAAGTAAATTTTTATGAAGTTTGCAACAGAAATAATTGATGGACTTTTGGTAAAATTACATTAGACTATGTGAAATACATGTATCATGACAAAGATCACAAGAACAGATACTGTGCAGATCTGAAACTACAGGATGATCACAATTCCCTAAGCAACTGGCTCTAACCCTGCCATGACAGGCATTCCTACTTCCATCCCCCAGAGTTCCCAGAGGGATAAATTAGCCTTCTCGTGAGACAGCAAGGCTCCTCCTTGCCCCAGTGAGGTCATACTAACAGTGGTAATAAAGCCACCAACTCACAGGACATAAGCATGGCTTTCAACTGCCATGACTCCTGTTCTCCGGATATGCAGGGATCTACTTGGTCTGCTAAATTTCCCAAGATACTGGGGTGTACTCCAACGGAGGTTTCAGAGAAACTCTCTGATGATGAATAGGATCATTTCAAGCTTCAGTACAGGAAAAAAATTGGGAAATGTATTAAGATAGGCTACATCCAGGTTGGAAGGAGCTCTGAGTGACTTGGTCTAGTGAAAGGTATTCCTGTTCACTGCAGAGGGTTGGCACCAGATAATCTTTAAGGTCTCTTCCAACCCAGGCCATTCCATGAGTCTATGATCTTGGATCAATGCTAAATACTAGAACAAAGATAATCCTGAGGGGTTTGTTGGTTGTTTGGGGTTTGGTGTCTTTTCTTTTTAATGGTAGAGTATTTAATTTCAACTGATACGTGGTTTGACTTAAAATTTGAAATCAAAGGATTAGCCTCCAAGCTGACCCAAAATCTTAAAGGAAATGGGAAGTGGATAAAAGAAGTACTTTTATTCAATAAAATAGATGCTTTAACATTCTGTATGAACCTCCTTAAGTCAAAAGATTACTTACTATTATACGCCATCAGAGACCAAGATTGGTCTTTGACTTTCTTAATTAAAAGGTCCATCACCTATCCCATTTGCCATATAGCCAACTGTCAATAGGATACCTTCTCATGCTATTCACTTATTTTTAATTGAAGGTGTAGAGGCAGGCATTTTTGACACCTTCCAGTAGATATGTTTAGAGTACAAATGTAGGTCACAAAAAAAGTACCAATGATTTTCTAGTCTTTTTTGTTCCTGCATATGAAACATTGCTGGCAAGCAGTGATAGAAGATTTAAAGCTTTATTAATAATTAGCACAATAAATGCTGAAATTACCTTAATAGACAACTCTTGCATCACGTCTTGTCAGATCATATAGCCAAGGGAATGCCAAAACAAGGGGACCACACACAAAGAGCAGCCTGTCAACACCTTGCCCCTTTTAAGCTGAAGTGCTGCAGATAAAACTCCTCTGTCACTCATAACTGAGAAAACAGCATACAGTAAAAACAAAAATCATGTCAGACCATTGAGACTCAGTCTGTTTCATAGAGTAACAGCATGAACAGGAATAGCTTAGCTGGGACTACATGATAGTCCTCTGACTACCTGCATTTTGAACCTAACTATTTGGTCTTTCCCCCTCTAATAGCCTTTTCTTTTCAACTTCACTCCACACCTTTTCATCCTTGCTTGCCCTACCCTGTTTACCTCCATCCCACATTCATTTTATTTCATTACAACCCTTTACTTCCCACAAAAATCCTCCAAGCTGATGTTTCCTACCATCATACTGTTCCATCTGTTCACCCATTATTACTCTTGCTATATCAGCCTACACCTTTGTTCCATCAGAAATTGTAGTACAGTGAGAGGAAGTGGGAACAGGGTGGGTTTAGATGTTTTGAATTTGACAAACACTGCTGCAATTCATGTAAATTGTACAGATTGACTTCTGCCTGTCTTTGGGGCTGTTGAAATATTTCTTCTCCTCTGTCCATTCCCTCTTTCACCTGTGATTTAATCCCCTTTCATAAGGTGTTGGGACACTGCTCACGAACGAGGAGCTCAGCTCCATGGTGACAGCTGCAAAACTGTTAGCTTTCATTTTCCACCTGTTTTTCACACATGGGAACAAGACCCTTTGCAGCAAATGCAGTCTAAAGTAAAACTGTGTATAAAAATGTGCCCACAACAACAGGCAGAAACCGAGAAGGTGACTAGAATAGTTCATCTCAACTTCTTTCAAATTGATCAGCAGGGTTATTGTGAATACTGTAGCCACCTATCACAAAAATCTCTGCATGTACACCTTAGAAAACATGAAAAAGAGGAATGCAAATTTGTGGACCCAGTTTATAAATCTCTTTGTAAACAGATTACCAGAAAACAAAATGTTTTTTAATGAGGAAGGAAAACCTATTCATAGTTAAAACTGTGTGAATCTAAAATAAAATCGCTGCCTTAACAGAAATTGTTAAGAATATACAGTCTGACACAATCAGTTGCTATGCATTTTCCTGAAAGCCTTCCAACAGTTTCAAATTTCAGCTTCAAATTACAAAAAGTAAACTACTGGGAAAAAAAATTACGAAGCTGAGCAGGAAAAGCCCTCAGTATTTTTTTCACAACCATTAGTTATCATGTTTGCATGTCTCATGGTCATGGGGAAAGTAAAACAATGCAAACCTGCCTGTATCTGTGGTGAATGGCAAGTGAAAATATCACATCCACACCTTTGAACACTCCTAGTATCTGCAATTTAGTGTCTAGTTGGCATTAACCATCCCTTTATGTCACCTTCCACTACAACAGTGAAGAGGCCTGAAACAGAGCTACAGCTTAATTACATAATTCTGATTAAGAAAAAATACTGGCTTCTATTTAATGTGGGAGTGCATAAATAAGATTTATCCTGTGACTTATTTTTAAATTATATAAGGTTTACAACTACAGAATTAAGTTGTACTGACATATTGTTAATATCCTTTGTTTCATAGAATTTACTTGAGACAGTCTGAGAACTTGAAGAAACATAAATTCACATATAAATGGAATTATATTTTTAGAATATTAAAACTTTAAAAGTTCTCATACACACCAATGTATGACACATTGTTTTCTCTGCTCTTGTATCCAGTTTCTCACAACCAAAATCATCTAGGATTTCCATTAAACGTGTACATGTTTTTAAAGGAGGCTAATCTTACTTCAGTTTGAAGTAGATAGGGTTAGACATTAAAGTCTGCATGAACAGTTCATTTCCTATTAGGACTCATGCAAGCTACCTGTTCTCTGAGGCTCCAATTTTGCAGCTGTCATCTTTCCCAGCATTTAGGCAATGAAGGAATCTTTTGTTCTCCGGAAAAGTGGTGTATTGTTCCCTGCTCAGGTGCCCAGAATAAAACGTATAAGGCAAACAACAAGCTTCTCTCTAGATTGGCATGAGGCTGGGTTTTTTTTTCCTTCCCTTATGGAAGATTTTTCATTGAATGAAACTTCCCTTGCTTGTGTGAAGAAAAATTGCAACTTTGTATTTAGGATCTTGAAATAAAAAAAGATTTCAAAATATTTTTAAATGGCATTTTGTATGTAAGCCACATCTAGTCCTTTTACAAACATAAGAGTAAACTGAAAGATTTTACTTTGCTTTAGCTATCCCCATACATTGTGTATTTCAACAAAAATATCCAGGCTATTTCCAAACATTTCCAAAATACTACTCCTCTGCTTTTCTTTATTCTAGTACCTAATGAGAAATCCCAACCCTGCTCATTTCCCTTGGCTTGATCCCACTGAGCTTCTAGAGGAAAGGCCTTCAGAATTACTTTTGCCTATTTCATATATTCTTTTGATCTATCCCTTTACAAGAAAGGGCTGTCTCATCACCTCTAATTTACATGGACTGTGGAAGAAATTCCCTGTGAAACACATTCTCTGATCAATTTTATATACATACATACATATATTCTCAGATATATGTTCCACTCTACAAGACTTCACAAGACAGGCAGAACCCTGTAGAAAGAGACAGATTTCTCTGCCTTGCAGAACAACTGTCTTCATTCTCAAGGGAGGAGAAAACATCAAACCATGAGCACAAGTGAATAAACGAGAGTTAGATCAAGGAAGGGAGAAGACATAACTCACAGACAGTGAATCTGCAGTGGCATATTTGTATATTGGCTTTCATTACAAATGCTCTTTCAATGCAAATCTCCTAATTTTCCTCACTTAACATGTTTTATTTGCACCAGAGTTGTCTCAGACCAGACAAAATAGACCCCTTTAGATGAACTAGGATATGTGCATCTTACTAATGCCAACATAAACTTGGGTCAGGGTGCTCCAACCACTAATTGTCATAGAGACATGGGGACCAGACTAGACCTAACCTGAAATAAAACATCTAACACATGCACAAGATGGGTTATGGGTGCCCAGAAACAATTGGTTTTCTTTCTAGAGCTGTTTCAGCTTTGCTACTTCTTAGCACGGACATAGCATGAGAGAAGCAGACAACAAATCGGCCTTTCTAAACCAAATTTACTTGCTGGGCAGCAAAAAGTGTTGCACATCACTTGATGAAACTAAAAATGTCTCACAACCGACTGAGACAGAAATCCATTACCTGTCAAAAATACAGTTATCAGGAAGAGAGTTAAGTATAAGCCACCTTTATTTCCAGTCTAACTGAGTGTCTGTTTCTAGTGAAAGACTCAGTTATTCTTGTTCTCATTTTAATTAATTCTGGCCCTTCTAAAGGAAACTCAGAGGCTTTTAAAATCAGGAACTCACTATAAAGCAAAGATCTATGCACACCCATCTCAGTCTTACCTGACCACAGGACTCATTAGACAAGCACTGCCATGGGATTGCCAGATCAACCTGAAACACAGCTCTCAAAAGTCATGGGGCAGCTCTTACACTGCAGAAAAGAACCAGGAGGAGCACAAAGCATACAAATGAGTGGTACACACACTATAAAGCCCTTTATCTAATTTACCCTTCTGAGCTCCACCCATGCAGGTGTGTATGCTCTGAACTAAAGGGCACAGCATGCAAAAGCACTTGTGATGTAAGTTCTGGTTAAATAAAAACTATCAAGTGGGTTTCTAAATACCAAATAGAATTAAATAAATCATGTTTAATGCAATATATTCTGAATGCAATATTAATTTATTTCTGTGTCAGGAGAATGTGGTGAGGTGTTCTTAAAGGTTATTACATGCATTTCTTAGCTGCAGGCTGAACACAAGTTCCCACTCATCACTGCTTTGCCTGTTTGGTAGCAGAGGATTGTTCAGTTCGTGGTGTGTAATGTTATCAGCTCAGAACAGCAGTGTACTCATCTTGACCTCAGCCACATGAGAAATAGAAAGTAGATACAGGTCATTAGGTAGTTAAATCTTGAGCTTACTGCTGGCAATATTTAGTATCTGATTATGTTCATCCTGGCAAGCTAGAGAGGCTATAAAATTCGGTTATCGTGAATGCACTCTTAAAAGATGCTTTCTGAATTTATGGTAATTAACTTTATTTACCAGCAAATATAGATACAGTTTATAAAACTTTCACAGTTCTGTGAAGAGATAAATGGCTTCTGCATCTGTTATATTAATTAAAATCCATAGGAAAGCAGTCATTACTCAAACTCTCCTATGGAGTCCTCTGTGACAAATTTCAATAACAAACAGTTCCAGTGAAGAACCTTTCTGTGTTACCGTACAGTGATCATGTAGTTACAGGTACAACGGTTTCGCTTGCAGGATATCTATTTCCCATCCTCTTCCTGTTGTTTTCCAAAAAACTGGTTACCCTTGTAAACTGCAACCTATTCTTCCTCTTTGGTTGCTGTTGTTTTGTTCCAGCTTGCAAACTGCTTATTGTTGGATTTACTTACTTTTGATGTCTGGCCTACAGGTGCTCAGAAGGTTTTCTATATCAATTAGTGGATTTATCTTTTAACTAATTTAATGCTAACACTAACTAACCCTTCCAATTAATTGCCACATTATATATTTCAGATTGTGAATTTTGTAAAATTCATTAAAATATTGGAAACACAATGCTGGCAAGATCAGCCACAGCCATACATGGGAATGGTAGGTAGAAGAAAATTCTCCTTCAGCTGTACAAAAAGATAATCATCTGCTAATAGAATTTAGGGGAAAACTTCCAGTAAACACAGGCTTTTAGTAATCCTACCTCATAATATCTTTGTATAATCCACCATCTGAATGGACGAAACAGCTCCTAATGGAAATGTCTTTCCTCTTGGCATTGGACGGTTACATATCTGCAGGGCAAAAAGCCGACTGGTTAGACTGTCGCCTCTAGCACACACTATTTTCACTCCAAATCTAGTGAAGGAAATGTAGAGAAATTAATTTGTCTTCTGCTGATTCGGAGCAGCAAGTCTGTGATGTATGAAAGAAGCAATCTTCTTGCAATTTTTGCTGCCAGAGGGCAGATTCAGACTAGGTGAGATCCAATCTCATGGCCACCAAAAGGGGCATTGCTGCTCCTCATTTCTGTCTCCACCCGTGTGCTCCAGCCCATTCTTTTGCACTAGCGACTGTGTGGCTTCACGATGCCTCAAGCTCAACTGACTGATTTGATAGAAATCAACTGATAAATTTCCTCCCGCAGATACCTGTTTGGAAGAATAGCACATAATTAATTGGCATTTGAAGATACTTCAGGGTGGTTTTAGTGAAAAGTTACCAGTACAATGAACTTACGGTCTCAGTTTGCAAAGAATTGCAAATAAAACCTTTATTATCTTTCTGTATTTGCTTAGATAATGAATTTCAGAATAAATTGCAAGGTAATATGAAAAAATGTTTTTAAAATTGCTTGTACTTAAACTGATGCTGATTACAAGTGTTACTCTTGTAATTTCCTAGGGTGCTTGTAACATCTGTGAATAAGTGCAGCACTGTGATGTTTGAAAGAAAGTTCTGTTCCTCTAACTCATTAATTATTCCAAGAAATTTAATAAGTGCTAAAAATAGACAAAAAATTAGCTGTGATAAAGTGCTAGAAAATACCACAATTTATTATTATAGAGACTGATGATGGGTATCTCTTTGTTTTTGGGTAATATTTTGCATCATGCCTTTCAACATTTGAATTCTCCAAAAGAGATATAACACTTTGTATTTGTAAAACAGAGACACATTTCCAAACAAATTATCAGCTTACTTTTTATCTCTTGGTACTGTTTGCATGAATAGCGCCAAAATAGTTTAGCACTTGTTCTGCAAAGTCTTGAATTATCAAGAAGTGACTAACTTTGTCCAAATAGACACAAATACCAGCTTTCAATATCTTCAAGAACATTCTTTGCAAGAGGACCAGAACTTGGGTATGTACTAATTTTCTGATTTTAGCAACATACTTTTTAAGCTTACTGACTTCCTGCGTAAATTTATTTTTTAGCACTAGCTGCTGCAAGTCGTCCCAATTCTGGCATTTAGGAGCAATTAAAGGACAGTGATGTCTCTGTAAACATTCATTTATTTAGCTTTTTCTCTGCACTAGTCAAATACACTGAAAAAGTTACTTGTGCTACAATCCATGCATCGACATGACACAGGTTTGTACTTCTTTTGAAAAGCAAATAGATAGCAAGAAATACAAGCAGATTAAATGGATTCTCTTTACAACAGACAATACGCCATGAATCAGGAAGCAAGTCAGCCATAAAATTTGCTCCATTACACACACCATCTAAACACATTTCCATTATGGCCTGTGATTATTGTTTCGCCCTTCACACTGAAGCTCAATTTGATGTGATGGAGATTTTAAGTACTCTGAAAGCGTGTTTATATTATCAGCCATTTCAACGTAGGATTTAGAAAGACAAAATTTTAATAGCGTGGCTGTTACCTCTATTCACCATAATTTTTAACTCACTTCTATGCTTTACAAGGACATCTCCTAGTAACAATCTTTCGTGATTCATCCTTAAAGCCTAACAAGCCATTGAACAACATTTGAAAAGATGGTTATCAAATATTTAAAGGTCAAGACGAAGGACTTCCAAATATTAATTTCCACTAGAAACTATGCATATTTTTAAAATCAAAGTATTGCTTTTTTCACCTATTGTTTCTTTCTACAGGGAAAAAATATCTTTAAATACCTTTTTCATTATTATTAAAAACAATAAACCCTAATTTATGGAACATCTGTCGTCGCAGGAGTACAATCCTCTTCATAATTACCGTGAAAAGACAGCGACAATTTTAGCCTGCAATATTTGTGATTTTGTCTACAAAATTAAAGCCAGGGAAAACAGGGACATTGAAATTCCAGAATGCCATTTCCATTAGACTATTCTTACATCCTAGGAAGGTTTCAGTTACAATAAAATAAAGAATTAGTATTACTTCAGTTTACAGGAAAAAAGGTCACATTTCAGCCAAAGAAAGAAGTAAAAAGGAGAGAAAGGTTGGCTTCTGGCTAATTTTTTCCATGTTTTCTAGCTTTATCTCTAAATACGTAATTTGAAAATACTTCTAATTAGACCCATGGGCATATTTCTTTCATCTCTTGCACAGCCACATGAACATCATTCTGCATTTTGCAATCTTCAGGTGACACACTTTGGCCTTCCAGGCTAAAAAGCTCAATAACATTCAGAATTGTATGCATCAAGCTCTGTACCTTGACCTACAGGAGAAAGTCTTTGTAGGAAAAGTTACCTTCACATGCTCAATACAGAGAAGAAACAACATATGCTGACCACTTTATTCCTTTCACTCATTTTACTATCAAGTTGGGCTTTTAATTCACATACAATCTTCAGGACTAAACATTCACTTTATTTGCTTCTTCACCTTGTATGACCAATCACTTTTCAATGAGAAGCAGCTTACAAGAAAGGAAATACTACTGAAATGCTAATCATTTGGCTAAGCTCTAACATTTTACACCCCCTTCCTTTGAAGAGAAATATATGTAAATCCACTGAAGACTTACAGTTGTCAGTGAAAGAGTTTTGAGGTTAGTAAGTTTTTCTGTAACCCTATCAACTTGTAATTTGCCTCCATTTCAAATGTTGGCAGGTAAATTTTGTGCATCTCAACAGTTTTGCACTGCCAGGGCTTTAGCTTAAGCTCCTGTATTTTCTAACTGGTTAACCATCCTTCTTTGATCTCTGTGAGGCCCTCAGGTAGAAGTTCTCTTAAATCCTCAGGTATATTTGGTCTCTGTTTGGCTTCACAGCAACTTCACCAGTAAGTGTACACACTCATCCCCTACTGTTTGGGTTTTTCCACAAAAATACTTGCAGAGTTAAAGGTAAAAGGTAGAAAAACATAGCTTACCTCTCCTGTGCACTGTAACACTTGCCATAAAGAAAATGTTAATCCTTCTTGTAAAAGTGTAAAAATTGCCTTCACTCACAAACACTCAAGAAAGTAACATCACTTTTATTATTGTAGTAATAATATAAAGAAAGAAGTCTTATTTTTCTAAGATCCAGAAAGTCTACCAGAGAAAGCAGCTATGCTAATTTGGAGACTTTTCAGCTTAGGATCTCTTACTCAATTTTTTGTGCAATAATTTTGGAAATGCAAGACAACATTAAAGATTTTATGTATTAATTCTAGGATTACAGTTTACAATCTACGGTATCATTGCCATTGGAAGCTAATTTTTTCCTCAAGTTGTAGGAGGATTTCTCATTCTCTCTGTTTTCTGGTGATACTTTTACTTATGGTACTATCACATGGATAAATACTTTTAGCCAGGTTTCAGTGGTATATTTCTGCTTTCATTTTGAAGTGTCAATGTGCTCTTAGGTTTTCTCATTTTTCCTTTATCCTTCTCCAAGTTTTCACAATTTGCTGAACAACAATAAACAGTAACAGATCCATATAGGACAGAAAAGAGATAGCAGTGTAATCTCCAATTCATTTGACGATGTTTTTCCACATTTCTGCCTTCAAAAGATATGGCCACACTAAATCCAACCAGAGGAACTACCTAATCTGCTTTCCTCTCTAAAACTGACCACTAACAGCTGCTTAACAAGAATATAAAGGTGTGAATACTTATAGAATAACTAGTGCAGAGAAAATCTCCACACCATGCTCATGAATATGTATTAAAATACAGCTGGGGAAGTTTCAGGATATCAAATTACAGAATACTTCAGATTTATAATAACAGACAAATCTTTTTCTAACACCTCAGAGATTTGCCTTCATTTGAAACAATGGTTCTGTCACTTAACTCAAATATAAAATAAAATTATTGTCTGACACATAATTTTTGATCTGTCAAGATACAAGGGTATATAATTAAGAAAAAATCACCTGTTACTTCAAACTCTACCTTTCATTCTCAATTTCCATTCTACAAATACAAAAGCAGCTATGGATTTGAAATAATTCTCCAGAGATATACGAACAATCCAAGTATATTTCCTCTCCTTCAAAAGAACATGCCTGTGAGAAGAGTTTAGTGATTCTTTAGAAGCTATTTAATTATGCAAGACAATATTTATGTAGAAAATTGAGCCCTTCTGTGGCTGAATTTTTCCATGAGACTTGGCTGAAAAGTGCACTGGCTCTGGCTAGGATGAAGTTAATTTTCTTCATAGTAGTCCATATGGTGCAGTGTTTGTATTGATTATTGCTGACTGCACGGGATCATTCTGATCTCTATCAGTTTTAGTTTGCAGGCTGAGGTGAATAAAACAGTATTTACAATGAAGACATCATCATGGGAGTAGTTACAAATATGTAGTGTTACTGCATTACCACGTAGTAGTTACAAACATACTACACAAGCAGTGTTCATCACTGAAGAGTCCAAATAACTTATTCTGATTTCTGATTTAAATGCTGCATAAAAGGCAGTGGGAGGTAATGCTGCTGTCCTTGTGAGCCTGAGCTTTAATACATTGACAAAGAATATTGGTCAAAAGTACTAAAAAAATGTCGACATTTATGTTCAATAAAAAGAAAAGCTGCTTTTTCTTTTAGCAGCTAATGGTATTTCTATGGATTTTACATTACAAGTTTGTTTTTTCCTATCCCAAACATTCATGAACATAAACACACAAGAAGCTCCAAAGTTTATTGTCTACAAGCAGAGAGGAAATCTAATTCTCATTCGAACAAATTTATTCTGCATTTTCCCTGTTCCTAAATCTTATGGTCATTTTACTAATGTTCCCTGCCTAGTTCTGTTCAAAGCACTGTTTTTTATGTGTAGTATTTAACTTCCCCTTCATTTCCTTTGACTTGCTATTTTGTACGTATAATTTTTTTAAACCCTGACTCTCTATTTTTCTTACTAAAATCAATTGGAGCTTTTGTAGAAAAAGAAAGTGAAGGTTAATTGTTATGATTCCATTTCCTGGGCGGCTCTTTCATTTCACCAGGAAATGACTAGGTCTTATACAACAAAAGCCAGGTCAGAACTGTTATTCCATTTCAAAAGAGATGTCTTTTGTATATCATGAGCCAAGTCACAAGCTTTATATTCATTTTCTTTGTCAGTAAAATGATTCATGCTACTCTGTTATTCTGCTGGTATTCACCTACCATTTTCACACCCTTAAATGGCCATGGTCTCTCTAATCACTGGAGATTAGGAGCTTTTCTGCAGGCTAAGGCCAGGAGCTCCGCGCACTTGCCCAGCTGCAGAGCAGGCTGCTCAGGGAGCTGGGGGCCGGCACCGGCGCCGGTGACCCGGAGGGAGGGAGCGAGCGAGCTCCACCCCTGCCCACAGCTGCCCTTCCCATGGCCCTGGGGGAGCTGCAGCCGGCTCCAGGGCGCACTGCCAGCAGCTGCTGCCCCCGGAACAGGGAGCTGGGGCCCATCACGGCGCCTGGCTGGCTGGGCAGTGCCCGGCCAGACCCCAGACCGGAGCAGGGCAGCTTTGGGCGCTGGGCATCTCAGGTGGGGCCAGCCAGGCCATGCTGGGATGCTGCTCCGCAGGTGGGGTTGACCCGTCAGGACCCGTGGCGGGGCTGTGGGGTGCTGCAGACAGGGAGCTGGCAAAGCAGAGGGGTTGGAGATGTGTTTCTATGCTGAATCTAAATGCCAGAGGAAATTTTCTCGAGGCAAAACTGCAAATCACAGGATGAAATCCTCCTAAGTGGAGCGGGATAGCCCAGGCCGTGGGTACGCGCACATGGCCTCTATTGCCTCGGTGTGGGGATTGCCCCTGCAGCCAAACCACAGCGGAGTCGCTAATGACCCTGTGTGCCATCCAGCTGCAGCGTGAGCTCAATCTTTACAGTGTAATAGAACAACTTTTCGTCTAACATGGATT
The DNA here is from genome assembly GCA_013400915.1 of Pardalotus punctatus. Taxonomy (NCBI): domain Eukaryota; kingdom Metazoa; phylum Chordata; class Aves; order Passeriformes; family Pardalotidae; genus Pardalotus; species Pardalotus punctatus. The sequence continues at coordinate 499,119 of VZTX01010658.1, read as the reverse complement.
TACTACTCCATTAATCATCATTATTTTTTCTAATTTTGCACTGTGGTATGATCTCATTACATCTTTCCATGCCTGTTACTCAGTTTGGGAAAACTTACATGGAAGAGATGTCAGATACATCATTTTATTCAATAGTTCCTGAAGGACAGCAAGTAGCATTAAATCCGTGACATGCCATTCAGTTCGAAAAATGGAAAAAGCATAAACTTAATAAATACTGTGTTTAACAGAATCAGAAAGTAGGACTATTTTTTTTTTCTCTTCAATCAAGCATCATCTGTACTGTCTCTATCTCATAAGTGTCACCAAGTCTCCTTTCACCAGAGGCTGAGCAGTATCCACAAAAGTTCTTTTTCTTTCAGAGAAGAGTTTCATGGCTGCAGTTAAAACTTTTTATTAAATAAATAGGTTAAAATGTATATCAATAAAGAGTTTAATCATTACAAATAAATCACTAACACAAGCGAAGTTCTAGAATTTGCTGAGAGATTTTCCACAAGGTGTCAGTTACTTCATTAAAAAGCACTGCAATTTTCTGTGTGTCCTCCAGGTGTAGCATTTCCACAGTTCATGAGCACTATCCAGCTCTCACCGCTGACAACTCTATGCAAAAAACTACATTTGGTTCTAAATTGCATCTAAACAGTCCCACAGACTTCAAAATATTTATAGAGAGTTTGTATCAAGATGGAATCTGGCTCTCTATCTATAAACAAACCACTGAATTCAGGGCATTTTGATAGAGATTTGTTTAACCAAAGCCTGTTTGGGATGTTTTTATAACTTCAGAAAAGTGGTCTATCAAAGCAACACCATCAAAGTACATTCATGGAATTTATACTACTATTGTGAATATATCACTGGTCCTTAATTGTTGAAAGTAATACTATAATGCCTTTACTAATAATTTATGTAATGCCACTTTGCAAATATACAGCATATCTTATCTGAGACCCTCAAAAATTTTCCTGGTGTTTCCAATTTTCATTATATAGTATCTTATGAGTCTGAGGAACAGAATACCCTAGTTTTAAAGGGAGAGGAAATAACCCATGAGACGCTGCATACTCTCCTGTTCCAGTGATTTGATACATATACACAGAGTACTTTGTTGCATCAGACCTAATAGGTCTAATGTAAACATTTTAATACGCATTGTTTCCATTTTGTGGGAGCAGGGACCAGGAAGGCAGAAGTTTAATACTCTTTATTTTCTATTGAAACCCTAGAGGGAATATATAAACTCTCTGACGGGTGTAAGCTTATTTTTCCTAATTAATTTTGTGAATACGCATGGTGCAGAAATACAAATTTAAAAACTGTATAGTAACTAAAATGCAAGCAATATGTGTACCTTTCTGATGACTAATAACAGCTTTAGGGGTTTTGTCAGTTATTAGTGATGGCAACACTAGGAACAAGGGGGTTGTTGTTTGGTTTGTTTGACTTTTTATCGGTGAAGTTAATAAGAATTTTTTTAATCCCCTAGTATGCTGGACAGTCATTGAAAGATACTTAGGAATACATTACCCTCAGCCCATGCATACTATGAACCAGATCTCGAGAGACAGAATATCTCTGTGATGTTTTATGCTAAAATATAATTTCACAGGTGAGGTGACTTCTTGCTCATATACTAGCATTCAGAGTTCTCAGTTTTCCTATTGAGTTGGATCCTTCATCAAATCAGACCAACATTCATTGTTTGTGGAGCAAAATGAGTCTTTAATCCTGTGAAAATTCGTGTCTAATTTTTATATTTGTCCATGAATATAACAAGGTACTGCTAATCCTAATATGATCATGACATAGATGGAAAAAAGATGGAGCATAACTGAACTGATGAAATATCATTGGTGAAATTCTCTTTAAATGACATTCAGGTACATATAAGAGAGACAAATCAGACCTTGCCTATGGATTTCCCTGTGTGGCTCTGGAGAGTGCTATGAGGGCATATCTATTCACCCTTCCACACATCTTTGACTGTTCACACCAAAGAAAATCATAATTAATACACAAGAGAGATAGGCTTGAAAATTATAATTAGCAATTTTATTATTTTTCAATTGTAATATTGTAATTGTGTTATAGTTGTAATATTGTAGCACAAAACCAGACACTGCTCTGGAGGAGTCCAGTTAGAACTTGTGAATTACTCTGCACAAACATAACATACAGAATGTTTCATGATTTGGGTTTCTGATTTTCTGATTTGGTTCTTTTCCTTTTTTTTTTTTTTTTTGTAAGTGGAGTGAAATTGAAGAACCTTGACAAAGTTACTTTGTCCTAGGCATTATTACTACTTTTGAGACATCCTTTAAAAACAGCATTCTTAATTTGTACTATCTAATATACGAACTCCTCATTATGTCTCTTTTGCATTCTGACTATCTTCTATATATAGAAAATACTGATTTGACTACAAGAGGCAGCATCCAGAAAAATGACCTCATGAAATAGAAATTAAATGTGACGTGTGTATCAATGAAGTCATGATAATATTAATGAAGGAGAGTTGCAAACCCCATTTCTAACTCTAATACTACTATTCAATTCATACAGCCAGAAGTGAGGTATTTCTCTGGAATAGAATTTATGTCATATTCTGATCTGTGACTGAATACTGATCTCAGTTACATTACTGAGAGTAATTCATCCCAATAATTTCCTGAGACTTCACATTTTCATTGAACTTGTGATTAAGAGATTTGTTTTTATGTGCTTCAGCAGAAATGTTAGTCCTGAGTGAGGAAAGTTTACTTCAGTTTCAAGGTTGTAATTGACAAGAATGGGAAGAGAAGAGAAAAGAGATATATCATGTTTTAATGAACAAGCAACAGTAGCTTCCCCTAAGCATAAAACTGTGTTTTTCCGGAATCATTTATTGTGACTTCTGAAATAAAGGTGGAAATAACAGAAGTTAACTGAGAGATCTTTCCTATTTTTATTCACACACTTTAGAATTAGGATTTTTTGCTGTTATTTTTGTATCAATTTTATAGATATTTTACCTCCTTCCTTTGGGTCTGTTGTGTGAATGGCTGACAAAGAAAAAAAGTCAACCAAAGTTTATACACTTTTAAAATGAAAAATGGCCCTGTGCTCTGGAGAACTCCTGAGAGTAGAAAGTAGAGACATCTGTGAAAAGAAAAGGGCTGTGTTTCAGGCCAGTTTATCTGATTAAGGAAAGAGAGGGCAAGTTAATGGCTAGAAAGACATCTCCCACCAAGGAACAGCAAGTTCCCTAATAAGATATAGGCAGTTCTGCAGCTTAACCATGAAATAGCCGGGAACCAAACTGGTGTTTCAAGGGTCCTGATAGTATTATTGATACTTGGTGGTTGTTATTTTGTATATTCTTGGTAGCAGTTTCTGTGATATATAAGAAACAAGCAATCAGCTCAAGCCAACTGAAGCTGACGGGTGCTATGTAGAGTAGTTCTGATAACACATCAAAATAGAAAAGCCAAAACACATTATACATGGAGTATAGATCTGTCTGGGTTGGGAATGTATTGAGCACTGAGGAAAGCTAAATTTCAGAACAAACACACACATCCACATTCTTCTTCCAGGCTGAATATTTACGAACATGCTGGGGCTTGTTTTCATTTATCCTGGAGCTATGTTTCTCCAAATGTCCAGGTCAGGCACAGTTTAGAGTATTCTGCAGCTCCTGACTGGGAGCATAATTGTGGTTTCATTAACGAAATTCAGAAGGTAGTGTGGTGTATCTTTCTGATCTGAAGCTGAGCTGTGGACACTTTTCACATAAAAAAAGAAATGCACCAAATTCTCAAAATTTGCAACAGATTATTTCTAGAAGACACTTCACAACTCTAGCTGTTACATATAATAAATAATTTTATTTCCTGTTTCTCAGAGCTGAGCCTGAAAACAAAACAGAAAAAATCCACTATTTTCTCCAATTTTCTATTCCCTTTATAGTCCTATATGCAAATAGTTTTACTGAGGGAGGGTGTGCCAAAAGTATTAATTGAATTAATATATTCTAATTTTTTTTTAATACATGAAAAAGAAAGTGTTATATTTGGGTTTTAGAGGCATTCACACTAGATTGTACAACATATATAGAAGTTCTAGTCAACAAATCTTACTTTGATTTTAGTGGCCATTTATTTTCATAACACAAATATTTGTGCTTTCAATTAATTAATTTCATAACTGAAAAGCAACACTGGCTTGAATATAGTATGATAATGAAAAAACCAAGTGGAATATGATAGAAATAAAAAATAACTGTGACTGGGTCAAGAAAGTAGTTAAATGATGGCTCTGAATGCTAACAGTGTCTAAACAGGTTTGTCATACTCTAACTAGAATACCAAAACCAGTTTTACTTAACATGTTCTGTTTAGAGACAGGGTTTAATGTTTTCCCTCAGTAATTTCAGGCTTAATAAGCTGTCTTTTTCTTAATGACCTTCAGAAAGCCAACCAAGAACCAGCAGTTCCACATTATAACATCTCCGGTTTACTTAAAACCTAAACACTGTGCAGATAGCTGCAGTAATGGCTGTCTCAGCTGACCTACCAGTAACCCCTGTTCTGACCTGTAGGAATCACCCTCTCTCTAGAGGGCAAAAAGTTATTTCCATTATGGGGCTTACTGATCCTTCTGTTTCAATGGAAAAGTTTTAGGTAGAAGACATTTCTGAGGTTTGCCTCGATTTTTACATGCTTAGTTTCTCTGAAGTGTTTATTATGACACTATCAACAAACTTGATTATCCTTCCCTCAGAAAAAAAATTGCAAAAATAATGTAACAATTCAAGACCTTGAACTTGAAAATTGAATTTTTTCAGTTGTCAGATCTAGAAGAGAAAAACAACTACAGTTTTTCCACTTTCCCACAGAGCCCGACTTGTTGACCAGCTCAGGAAATCCTGTATCCTGTCATTTGCTCTGCTATTTGCAGTATTCATCATCACTGTATATTGAAAACCATGTAAATATCTTCTTATGAAAGGCAGCAAATTCCTTACTGTGTCAAGAACATTTCCATTTACTTAAGTGTCTTTTTAATCAAAACAAGTCAACAGCCAACCAAGATCAACAATGTTATCAAGGTAAATAGCATAAAAATACGCCTTAACAAGTAAAAGTACCAAAGGTATCAAAAAGTTATTACAGCATTTACTCCTACTGTTTCCAAAAGCGGTTATATTCCTAAGTACATTTTTTTTGACACAATTCCTTTTTCAGGATGATGACAAAGTTTGCCCTAAAACTTACACATTTGCACCATTCCTGATAAATACTTGATAGACCATTGTGGGGCAAAAATGGAGAGGTGACCTTTTCAAAGACAAATTTGGAGCACAGTGCATCTGTCCCCTAAGAATTTGGCTTGTGTGGCTCAAAGGGACAATATATTTATGAAATATGTAGTTTAGTAGACTGCATTATTTTTTCAGAGCATACAGTAGAACATCTTATAATCAAATATTTTTGGAAAATGTGTTTAATAAGGAAGGAATCATATATACCTATATACACTATACTAATCCAAATTTTGGGGGTATATATGCCTGCTCTTGGAATTATTAAAGAAGAAGTAGGTATCCTTTAAAAAGACACATTTTTAACAAATAAAATAGAGCTCATCTGTAGTTACTAGCATTGTGATTTTACATTGGCAAAATATTATTCCTCTTTGCTTTTCCTCTCATGGCATTACACTTTGTGCAACAGGAAAGAAGAAACATTTGAACATGAGGTGTGTCAGCACTTAGTGCAAAAGCCTTGCATTTAACTGGTAGTTTCTACTTCTCAGTTCTTTAAGGACAATTTCACTTTAAATTTATTTCATATTTACTGACTAAAACCATCAGAACCTGTTAGTCAGACAGAAACATCAGTTCTATTAGCAGCTCTAAATTACGTCTGCTATTATAGAAGAAGTTTATGTACTGTTTGTATTTCTTTACTATTGAATGTGTTTAAAGAATGGGACATTAAACAGGGAACATAGAGAATAAAAAAAAAATTAATAATTTCAGATTAGAATTTCTTTCTTCTGGCTGAACCCTGTCAATAAGATTGCTGTGTGGAGGGATGGGAAGAAGGTGCCAAATACAAACTGGAATTTATTGCACTGGTGTAAGAAAAAAAATTGGGAAAGCTGTTAGTGTTTATCTAATTCACAATCAGATATGCAATTTTTTCCAGTTGTTTTCTTTTTTCCCCTAAACCTTAAATAACTACATGCAAAACTGAGTTTTATAGTCTTTTATGAAATTTCTTTTATGCTGAGGGGCATATCCTGTATATCAAGGTTAAGGTATTTTTACATTTAATCATCAGCATACAATGCTTATATACCCTGTTATTTAACAGCTCTGAACTTCTACCTAATCACAGTGAGAGTAACACCAGAGATTATCTCTGATCTCCATGCAATTATTCTGGTGTTATAACTGATAAAGCCAAAACCTCAAGCACTTGGCTGTGCATGCTACTTGTTTCATACCTTGGTTAGAATATGTAGAGGAGGTGGCAGGGGCAGAAATTAGGATGCTGTGCAGGAGGGAAGGCGAAGCAGAGGCTCTAAAACTGCCAGTTTCTTGTGCAGTTCTGTGCCTGTGCCACAACAGCTGCATTTTGGAGTATCCTTAGACCCTGATGAGTTTCAGTACCAAACCCAAGCAGCTCATGCTTCTTTCCTTCAAGGTCCTGCATGCTCATCCTTCAAACTAAATACTCTATTTACTCTGAAGCACAAAGTGGTATTTGCTACTCATGTAGCAAACACTTTTAACATGTGACAAAGACCGCGTGTTCTATTGAACTCCTGCTTCCTCCAAGGATTGCTATGAGCCAGACTGTTACCTAACATGTACTTTTGATGATAATTCCTCTATATTGAAGATAATTCCTTTCACACCAAAAACATGCTGGTGACAAAAAGGACAATTAGTTGACCTCTTCCTTACCACAGAAATGAAGTAGCACAATGCTAAATGAATGGCTTATTTTTTTTCTGTAGCAAACTGAGCACAAATTCCCGCTTTTATCTATAGAACCTGACATTATAATACTTTTTTCCTCTCAATTTCTTCATGATAATTAATTATCCTAATACAGAAGGCATTTTATACCTGAATAGAACAGATTTAACTTTTAAATAAGTCTGAAATTCACTTTTCTCCTTTTGTAGTATTCAAAGGTATTTGGGGGACTTTTTTATTGCTTCAAATGGAATAGACCATCTCTAAAGTGACCATGACTCACATGTTTCTTGCCCTTACCTTGACTCATTATTTATGTGATTAAATTCCCCATATTTCCCACTATATGGCACCTAATTTTTTTTAGTGCCTTAAACAATATGTGTAATAAACTATTTTGGAAAGCGTTTGTTGCAAAACACATTTTAGGACAATGTGTTTGTCCTGAAATAATGTCCTTTTCTTCCTCCGATTTTTGCAGAACCTAGGAAATGGGAGACCCCAGGAAATTTCAAATATTCTTTAGGGAGTATTGTTTTATGTTCATTTGTTCTCAAGCCAGCAATGACAGCATGGTTTCCTTCTGTCTCCAGGGAGTTTTCTTGGAAATTTTATTCCTTTGGTATCTGTGCTTCTGGTGCTGTTCTCAGGTGGGACATGAGTGTAGAGCTGAGCTTAGGTTCTGTTTTGTAGTAGGTGGTTGTGTACCACTGCCACCATGCTCTATCAAGCCAACAAGAAATTTGCCCCAGGTTATTAAGGCACTAGAGAGTCCCTGTATCCCACTGCAAATGACATCAATGTTCATAAAATTCTTAGGCAGCATTTAATTAATTAATTGAAGAAAAGGACTTTCACCATAACAATGTGATATATCACAAAACTTGAAATTGTTTAGGTGTCTTCTTACCTGTGTGGTCTACAGGAAAAAAATTTAAAAAGTAGCTTGCCTAGTAAAACAAATTTTTGCTTTGAGTAAAAAAAACACTGTAATTTATGTAGTTTAATTTTTTTCTAATATATTTTTTTGTGTTTAATCTCTCTTCTAATAGTTCAGCAACAGCAGCAGTAGGTTATTTGGCCTTACTTGGATAAGAATTCTCTTGCTAACAGAACATGTCCTACCGTTTGTGATTTGAATAGGAAATCAAAGCAATACACGTGGTATTTCATCCAGTAAACATGACATTCCAGAATGTGAATGAGAACAATATGGGCAAATTCCTGCTTTGAAGTCAGCGGTAATCTCCAATAGACCTAAGCACAGGCCACATTTCACTTGATGAGTTCTACAATCTGCCTCTAAATATGGCTGTAAAATCTGAAAGTAAATAATTGACAAGTCAGGTTAAGATGGAATGACTTGACAAGTGTGAAAAGCATTAAAAATTCATATATCTGTCTCAATGTTTCCACGGAATTTGTGTTTCATGATTGATAGACACTTAAAATGAATTAAAATAAATGTGAGCTCAACCATTATGAGAAAGCAGACAAGCCACATGGAGAGAGCATATCCCACTTCATCGTCTGAAAAAAGGATATTCATGCCTTTTTACACAGTAGAGAATCCAGTCCTCAGTCAAAACTACTGGACTTCTTGTGTCTAATAAGTTAATTCTCAAGAAAGTAAGATGTTCAGAGCCTCTCTTACTTTTTCATTCTCTTCCTACTTTTCTTCCTCCCTCCTCAATCCTGCCCCTCATTTCCCCTTCCAATGTGACTTTTTAATGTCTAGGAACATGATAGACTACATTTTCTTTTTCTGTAGGAGGGGAATTATTATAGTCTCTCCATCTTCTGCCTGGTAACCTACTTTCATGAAAATTCACAGATCTTTTACACCTCTAACCCAGATTCAGACTTGTTTGAAAGATATTAGGGTCTGTCAGTACACTCAATAGTATTTACTTACAAATGCATATCTATATTTAGCTTGCAATTATTTATGTAGCAATGAAGGCTGACAAACACACTGGAGGATATTTTTCTTTTTTAATCTTATCATTTTCTGTGGATATGTAAATCTCATTGAAGTGCCACAAAGAAATACCAAGGATTTTCTGCATGTATTACAAAATGGCTTCCAAGAGTAATTTGAAGTGATCAACCACAAAAACCACCAGTTAAAAACTAACAAAAAGTTAAATGCATTAGGCATCTACCTTCAGAATTTACGATACAAAAATAAGGATGCTTACTCCGTGTGGGCTGAAAAACTAACCATGAAAATTTACTGTATTGGGTCCTACATATCTCAGTGATTCATGATCCAAATAACTGTCTCCCCCTTCTCATAGATTTTTCCTCTATATTTTTCTTCAGATGTTTGAGGGCTTATTTTCTACCAGCAGAGATTCTTCAGAAAATTAAAAGCTTTGAGGGTTACTAGTAAAACTTAAAACTGGAGGCAGAGTCCTGTAACACAGAAATAAACAGAAAAATATCAGTTTCATTTGGGTCAAAACTTTACCTACTTCGAAGGAACTTGCATATTTAAGGACATAAAGAGTGCCTATTGGACTGAAATATATCAAAAGGTTCAAAAGGTGTAAGAACCAGAAATTTTTATTATTCTGATGAGCACAAATAAGAAAAACAATTCAAAATTCTCTGAATTCTGTCACTTTGGGTGTTTTGGAACTTATTTAAAAGTTTAGGACAAAGTGAAAAATAATTCTATAGACCTGGTGTCTATTTAGCTGCTTGCTGGAGTCTTATTTTAGAGCAAATACACTCCAGGTGCTTCTGTTCTGCCCTCTATCTACTCTCTGTTCCCAGAATGTGGCTGAAGTGAGTAGCAGCATTTAAAGTATTTAACCTTTAGACAGTCCTAAAAGCATTCCACATCCTCCTGAACATCACATAAGCCAGTGTGGTGTTATATACACTGGACCCATAGCCACATCTGATTCCCAACATGCAAACCCTTACTTGGAGGCTTTGATAGACTGTTAGAAATTACAAGGAAAACAATATAAATGCTGCACATAGATTAGCAGATCATTATTAGCCTTTTCCACCCTAAAAGCTGAAACCTCCTTGATCCCAGACTATAAAAAGCCTTCTGAAGCATTTTGAGTTTCTCTTTGATTCTTGGCCCAAGCTTTAATTTTCTCACAGTGCTGCAGCTCTGGGTTTCATTAGGGATATCATCTCAAATTCCTTTGTGCCTCTACTTGTTTGGAAGTGTTACTTGCACCCTCATCTCTGCATGCTTCCCCACCTTCTCCATATAAAAAGTTAACTGGTGATATCAAAATGGTTTAAACAATGCCTGCTAATGAGCACTGTTTATTTTTTGCATCCAATTTGGTCTTATCATTAACTTGTAATATAAAAAAATGCTTATCAGCTATCTCAAAACAACATATGATCATGTTATTCTAAAATTCTCTGTAAGTATTTAGTATTTATATTTTTGCTGCATTTTCAGACAGTATATTTCTTTATGGAAGTTTATTTTCAGCTAAATATTATATCTTAGCCATGTTGAATGTGAACTTCTTTTGTGCCAGGAAGACTTATGCCTTGCAAATGTGCACCAATCACTCCAAAATGCAATGCATTATACTCTTCGCACCTGTTAATCAGTGTGAATAAATCCTTTAATAGAAAGTCTCACTTGCAAACTCTTATTTAGCAATTTCTTATAACCACATTGTAAGCATATAACCACATTACTCTATATTGAGGGGTCAAAAGCAGCCAAGAACCAAAGATCTCTCCAGGTTCTAGGAAGACTCAGAAGGGGAGGGAAAGAAAAACACAGCACCAGAGTCAATAGCAATAGCAAGAAGGTGGAGAGGCTTTCTTGATGCCAAATTGTATCTTGAACAGAAAAGCCTGACAGAAAAGAAAAATTTATAAGGATCAGAATAATGGGAAAAGGAAAAAAATGCTCATTGTAAGGATAATAATGACATTATTGCTTGTTTGGCATAACAGTATTATGGATCTAAGACATTATATCAGTGAAATATAGTTTTAGAAACATTTTTTTACCTTATACTAAAAAGTTTCTTAAATTCTTTGACTGTGAAGTTCCATTACTGGTTAAAACATACTGGCTGCTATGATCTGGACTGAGCAAATGTAATGGAAAAAAAATTATTTTCATAGTCTACGAGTCTCATAAAACTGTCATCTGAGGTATTTTTCACTGTTAGGT
>VZTX01010658.1:461312-487927 GCA_013400915.1 Pardalotus punctatus | reverse complement strand
AAATTTTTATTATTCTGATGAGCACAAATAAGAAAAAAAATTCAAAATTCTCTGAATTCTGTCACTTTGGGTGTTTTGGAAGTTTATTTAAAAGTTTAGGACAAAGTGAAAAATAATTCTATAGACCTGGTGTCTATTTAGCTGCTTGCTGGAGTCTTATTTTAGAGCAAATACACTCCAGGTGCTTCTGTTCTGCCCTCTATCTACTCTCTGTTCCCAGAATGTGGCTGAAGTGAGTAGCAGCATTTAAAGTATTTAACCTTTAGACAGTCCTAAAAGCATTCCACATCCTCCTGAACATCACATAAGCCAGTGTGGTGTTATATACACTGGACCCATAGCCACATCTGATTCCCAACATGCAAACCCTTACTTGGAGGCTTTGATAGACTGTTAGAAATTACAAGGAAAACAATATAAATGCTGCACATAGATTAGCAGATCATTATTAGCCTTTTCCACACTAAAAGCTGAAACCTCCTTGATCCCAGACTATAAAAAGCCTTCTGAAGCATTTTGAGTTTCTCTTTGATTCTTGGCCCAAGCTTTAATTTTCTCACAGTGCTGCAGCTCTGGGTTTCATTAGGGATATCATCTCAAATTCCTTTGTGCCTCTACTTGTTTGGAAGTGTTACTTGCACCCTCATCTCTGCATGCTTCCCCACCTTCTCCATATAAAAAGTTAACTGGTGATATCAAAATGGTTTAAACAATGCCTGCTAATGAGCACTGTTTATTTTTTGCATCCAATTTGGTCTTATCATTAACTTGTAATATAAAAAAATGCTTATCAGCTATCTCAAAACAACATATGATCATGTTATTCTAAAATTCTCTGTAAGTATTTAGTATTTATATTTTTGCTGCATTTTCAGACAGTATATTTCTTTATGGAAGTTTATTTTCAGCTAAATATTATATCTTAGCCATGTTGAATGTGAACTTCTTTTGTGCCAGGAAGACTTATGCCTTGCAAATGTGCACCAATCACTCCAAAATGCAATGCATTATACTCTTCGCACCTGTTAATCAGTGTGAATAAATCCTTTAATAGAAAGTCTCACTTGCAAACTCTTATTTAGCAATTTCTTATAACCACATTGTAAGCATATAACCACATTACTCTATATTGAGGGGTCAAAAGCAGCCAAAAACCAAATATCTCTCCAGGTTCTAGGAAGACTCAGAAGGGGAGGGAAAGAAAAACACAGCACCAGAGTCAATAGCAATAGCAAGAAGGTGGAGAGGCTTTCTTGATGCCAAATTGTATCTTGAACAGAAAAGCCTGACAGAAAAGAAAAATTTATAAGGATCAGAATAATGGGAAAAGGAAAAAAATGCTCATTGTAAGGATAATAATGACATTATTGCTTGTTTGGCATAACAGTATTATGGATCTAAGACATTATATCAGTGAAATATAGTTTTAGAAACATTTTTTTACCTTATACTAAAAAGTTTCTTAAATTCTTTGACTGTGAAGTTCCATTACTGGTTAAAACATACTGGCTGCTATGATCTGGACTGAGCAAATGTAATGGAAAAAAAATTATTTTCATAGTCTACGAGTCTCATAAAACTGTCATCTGAGGTATTTTTCACTGTTAGGTTTGGATTTGAAGCTACCTTATATTTCTTGTCAGACTTATTATTTATCTTTCTTAGGATGAACCATTTGAGGAAGATTGCAGCTACAACAGCACAGCCTTTTCTGAGAATGAGAATTTGGCACTTGGCAAATCTTCCACTGAAAATCTCCATGCTTGTGTTGTCAACAGCAGAAATCTAAAAGTTGTCTAGGCAGTGCCCCTGATGTGACATGAAGTGTTTTCTGTCTCTGAAAAATTTCCTTTGTTGTGGTTGAATTATAATCCTTACAAAGACTGCTGTTTACACCTGGTCAGTCAAGGTTTGCATGATTCCACCTGCGCTGAGCACGTTGTTGCCAAGAGATGCAAGGCTGTAATAGAATTTCTTTATGATTGCTCCAGCTAATTGCTAATTTCTGTGACACAGGACCCTGGAGCTGAAAGCAAAATGTCCATTTCTCCTATCCTCATGTACCTTTCAGCTGGTCCCCACACAATGCAAGAGAAAAGGACAGTACCTATTTGAATGTAGGAGAGTGGCAAGTGTGGAGGTACAGCTTGCAAGTCAGCAGAAAGAGAATAGTGAGAAAAAAAAAGATAAAAAAGTGAGTTGCAGTGTTAGGAAAATATGAGAAACATAGAAGAGGCTCCAGAAAACCCAAATATCTGGAGTTCAGAGAGATGAAAAAGAGCCAGGATGCTGGGAAAGACACATACAGAGGAGGAGCATGGCAAAAACCTAATGTCTTTCAAAAATTGTCAGAAAGTATGAATTAAAAGAGGGGCAATTTCAGGAAAAGGAAGAGCACTAATGAAGTTGGATCCACTCAGGTTTTACATGATGTAGTTAGATACCCAATGAAAGATCCCAATGAGACTTCTAATATTTGTGATAAGTTGCAAATAAAGTTGGTGAGCACTGCAATTGTGTACATATTGCTTTCAAAAACTCAGATATTCTTAAAAGAATCATTTTTGTGTCTAATTTTTGGCACACAAAAATGGACACAGTAAATTTGGCTTTAATCTCTTTGTGTTTCAGTTCCATAGCTGCAAAAATGGGACACTGATAATACATTTTCAAAGGGAAAATAAAGATAGGTTTAGGAGCAGCCACGAAGCAATTAGCTGATGTGATAAGAGAACCAGAGAAATTCCCAGGAAAAGAATTAATAATTCTGCAGTCAGTCAAGATTTTGGATGATGTAGCATAAATAAGGCCTGAGGCTAAACTACATAGTGAACAAGATAAAAAGAAATGTTGGGTTGCTATTGCTCATTCTATAAGCCAGAGGTCTCCTGGGAGAAAAACTGTGTATGATTGTGTAATTAAAGATTATATCATAACACATATACACAAGGGCATGAAATAAGGTTGAGTGGGAAATGTTCATTCCTGTCTGTCCTTCTTTTCTGACTTTTAAAATTTTAGATCTAGTATTTCAAATGTCATGTTAGAATAAAGAAGGATTTGTGAATTTTTTATAAGGATACCAAAGGGAATTGTTTGAAGTACAGAAATTAATAGTAGAATTGTAAGCAAAAACTGTTTAGTTATGCATTTAAAAAGACAGAACAATATTATTCCACAAAAAAAAAACACAGTTCAGAACAGTAATGTATAGCTGTATATTGCCTGTTACTGCTTCATTCATATTGAAATTACATGTTGCATGTGTTTCTCTTCTCCATGATGTTTGATGGCAAAACACACCACACCATAAGTCACTGAGAAACCTGCTGCTCACCAGCATTCTTAGCTGAAATTCTATCAAATCCTATTTACCCTCTGTGTTTTCTTACCATTTGCTCTTTGACCTTCTCAGTCCAGTGGAATCCAGATAAACTTTCTGAGCATTTTCTTGGCTTTCAAATACTTTGCCACAATCGTCTTTATAATGAGTATCAGAATACACACAGGAGAATCTGGAGAAAACTTTTCCATTCTATCAGCACCACTTGATTACTGGCATTGAAGTAGCTGTTGGACCAAGATAAATACAATATAAACCACATACTGAAAATACAAGCACAGTTGTTTGAACAATGTCAAAAAAACACCTCACTCTGCAAAAACTTAATTATTTCACTCCATTCTTCATAATTAATCAAAATTGGATTCTTTCTGAATATAAAGTTATTCATGTTGAAAATAAGAAAAAACAGAATATTCTCTAACGAGAGCTAGCCTTCTTTTGTCAATAACATGAGTGATGCCCTACTACTTCTAGGAGATGAACTCTTTATCTTAAAAAATCACAGAATCATAGAATGGCCTGGGTTGGAAGGGCCCTTGAAGATCATCCAGTTCTAACCCCTGCCATGGCAGGGATGCCTTCCACTAGACAGGGTTGTTCAGAGCTCCATCCAGCCTTACCTTGAACACTTCCAGGGATGGGACATTCGCAACTTCTCTGGGCAACCTGTGCCAGTGCCTCACCACTCTCACAGTGAAGAATTTTTCCATAAGCCAGTTATCTTCCCTTATTGATGAGCTGCCTATGGATTCAGACAACCCAACAGCTGTTTTAATGTTGGAGTTCAGTGCAAATGTGAGTCCAGGTTTAGGATTCCATCAACTGAATCAGAAATGTTGCTACCTTGTGACATAGAAGGTTGAAGCATTTAAGTTCCTTCTCTCAGACTGATTGCTTAGAAAGTGTGAATCAGTGTATTTCTCCTAAGAGACTTTATGATGGACCAGGTGTCCTGTGCCTGTGTGCTTCTGACTGTAAGTCAGGTTGGATATTTGTTATGTTGCAGCAATGTCAAATACATAAAGCCTAATTTATTTTCATGCTCTGGCCAATTGGCAATACTTCTACACCTGAACCAAATAAAACTTGGCTTAAGAAGATGATCTCATGCAAACCCAGTGACTTTCATAGCACTATGGCACCATTGTCATGAAAAGGATACTGACCATCTTTTGCAAAGCCAGAAAACAGGATTCCCATTTAAAACACACATATAAGGGCAAATACTTTTTTACAGTGTGTTTTCACTGTTAGATCTGTTAAACAGAAACCACTTTTGGTTCAATTTCATTACCTTATTTCTAGGCAATCTATAATGTGGAAAAACACTTGGCTACATCAAGTGTTCCTTTAATAGCTTGTGTTCAATACAATGCTCATCAAAACCAGATTAACCACTTCTCACTCATATAAAAAATCTGAAGCTAGGTTACTGTCTACCAGATCACACAACATATTGAAGATGTGGGGATGTACAATATGTATCTGCAAAGGACAGGAGGGATGGCTAGAGGGTGAGAAGGTCTCATTTGTAGTTATTCACAGCTGGTCTATGCATCACCTTGTGTACTTGTACAAACTTGTACTTTTATTATATTCCCTGTTTTTTGGAAACATATGTTTTACTGACATCCTGAGAACAAACTGAAGCAGCCACCTTCTCTTTTAGGCACAATAACTGAAAGCATTAATCTGCTTTTCTTTAATATTTTTTCTTCAGCACTTGTGATATGAATTTATATGAATTGTGAATAAAGTTGTTTTAGAGTTTATGGCTGATTTTAGGATATTGCTGGCAGAAATGGGAAGGAAGAAAATAGATTCTGAGGATTAGGGTGTGATAACCATACATTTGAAGACCTCTGAGAGCCTTCCTAAGTGAAACATTTCCCATTCTTTGAGATTTGTCTTTTTAAGAAATAATGCTTAAAAATTAAAATAGTTGTACTTCAATATTTTTCTTCCTACGTGGATAAGTGAGGATTGTATTAGTAACCATCAGACCACTTTAGAAACTACACAGGTTTTACTTTCTGCTATTTTTCAATCCTGAATTTCCTATTATTTTCAAATACTGAATTTTCTCCAGTCTTTAAATCCAGAATCTCTTTCTTCTTAGCTTTTTCTCAAATTCAGCTATTCAGAAAGTATTCCTAAATGTTCAAGATCAAAAGTAGTCAACATATTTTTAGAATTTTTTTTACCAAACAAACAGTCAAATAAAATAGAAATATTGATGTCTGTCAACACAGAAACCAGGTCTATTCCAACAATAAAGAGTACACCCCCTTCGGCACCTGAACCCAGTCTTAAATTTTTTTCTAATGCACTTTACTGAAAGTTAATGAAGTCATTCTGCGTCAGTCATGTTCAGACATGAAAGTGATTCAAAGCACAACAATTGCAACTTTCAGTTTAGGTTTCACAAGGCAATAAACGACTTTGCTAATATAGAACAATTGTTCAACTTGCCTGATTATCTGAGGAGAGGGATGATTCCCAAATGGTCTCCTATGTCAGACATTAAATTGGCAGCTGGTTAGCATTACCAAAATGAATAATGAAGTACCACTGACCTCTGAATGGGTTCTAGGTAGGCGCTGATGTATCAAGATAATTTCTTTGTTTTAAAGAGTGTTCCTTTCAGTGTCACTGATATGATAAAATACATCTTCACTTAAGCTGTGAAGTGTGCTATGGAAACACAGAATTACAGTAACTGCTAAAAAGATTTAAGGGAACTGAATCATAAATAAAATGTCCTATCTCCATGCCCAAGCCACGTATTGCTATGATGAGATAATGCAGTAAACACCCCAATAAAATGACAGAAAGTCAAGTTTACCCCTCTAAGTGCTTTGAGCTTATGACACAGCTGATAAAATTTTCCACGTACAAAGGAACTTTTGGTTTGATGATTTGTCAAGACTATATAATTGGTTTTCAAGGAGAAAATGCATTGCTTTATAGATGTCCAGGAAGACATATAACATAGTTTTCAATTTGGTTCAGTGACACAGAGAGGAAATTATAGAATATGACCTCACATAAGAATATATTCCCATGTTTTGCATTAACAGCTTAGAAACACAGACACCAGGAATGTCTTGTCTATTATTGCTAAAAACATCAGTACCTTATCTTTGCATACATTTGAAATAGCATTTGATAAGTTAAAATGAGTCAAAACCAGTTGTGTGAAATAGTTCCCAAAACCTTGTTCAGTATTGCTACAAGCATTATTTGAGATTTAAGAAGGGGAATGTATCTGGTTGTTTACAAATAGAATAAATGGCAGCAAATAATCACTATTTTCTTCTTGCTCCTAAAATATAGATATGTGTATGTAATACAATTTTATATATATGCATTGTAAATACATAAGTGTAATTACTGCTTAACACTTTGAAAGGTTTTTATGTATCTCTAAGGTCAAAATTAATCAGCTATCTGGAAATCACTCAGAAAAAGAGGACTCTAATTTTTGCAGAGACAGGTTGACATCTTTACTTGAAGTGTCTGGGAAAAAGTGAACCAGTTCCTCACTTTTCAAACTGCTATGTCATCCAGGAATATAAGGACACTGTCCTGAAAATCATTTTCACACCAAGCCAATAACCGTAATATAAACTGGAAAATTTTTGTACAACTCAGTTCGGGAACAAGTGGAAGGGTTGTACTTTCTTTCTAACAATTTAATTATCAGGCTAGTTCAAGAAATTTCAGGGAAATCACTAAAGGAAAGTAAACATGTCTAAGTTTCTACTCTAATGGTCTCCATGCAAAACAAAGTCAGTCACGGACAACAACTGTATGAGAGATCAGCTATTTAAAATAAGTTTCACATTCCTAAGAAGAAGGGACTAAACCAGTTGCTGATGAAGTTTTATAATTATTCAAGAAGCCTTATTATACTTTGTTCACCACTTTACAGAAGTTAGAGCAGTGGTAGGTTTTGTGTGTCTTAAGAGTTACTTAGATGGGGAAAAGAAATTACTGTGCAGATTCTATTGGTATTGAAGGAATTTAAATCTGCATATTAAAACTCATAAAAAGTCTTTTCCACATGTAATGGATTTTAAAGTTACACGAGCTTTTTATATCTTTCATTATTTAGTCTTTAATATCACACATATAATTCAATTAGAAGTGAATTTTTACCATAAAGCCAAAATGTTCTTCATTCTTCCAGTGCATCTATCAGATCTATAAGCTAATACATACAGTGTAGGCTTTTTTGGCACGTTTTTCTGATTTCTTAACAATAATTGCAGATTTCAATGTCTGCTTGCTGTTCTTTTCCTTTTAGTCGCTGTTGTTGTTGATCTACAATAACATAAACTATCAAGTTAAAAAAACCCTCCACTTCTTAGACTGACAGACATAGCTGTGCTAGTCTTTTTAAACTTAAGACCAATGAGAAATAAATTCTGTTTTATCCTATTCAGCCAAAACAACAAAGTAATGGGGGTTTTCCTACAGATTTAGTGTGAAAGTCCCCAGATGACAAACACAAAAGCCTAGATATCAAACAGGTTGAAAATGCTGATGTTCAACACCTGCACTGTGTGAGGGCCAAGAAGTAAGCTAAAGCTTTTGCTAACCAACACACCTGCTCGACAGTTTTTAACCCTTTCCTCTCCATACTCAAATGCTTTACTAAAAATAGGAGAGGATTGTAATAGAATGATGCAATCAAAGAGATGTTAAAGCATGGTTTTAAAATAGAAACTACATTCTGCCTTCTCGTCAAAATGTATCAAATTACTCTTTTATTTTTATTGAAGGGCTGTTTAGTCTGTCAGATTTTTAATAATGCTGGAAAGGACTATTTATGGCTACAAACTTATGGGAAAAAAAGTCATACGGGCTGTGTGGAAGTGTTTTCTGTGTCTAGCAAAATGTTTGTATTATGACATTGTTATACCTGACCAGGCATACGTTGCAAAAAAACATCAGTGGTCTGATCATTCTCCCTGTTTTTCAGCGGCTGCAATGCTACGATCAAAGACCATCCAGCCAAAGCTGTGCCCAGGTATCTGTTGGGTCTGCTTTGGCAGTCTATAAGCACTGAGTGTACATGCTAAAGTGCAGAGGGCTTATGTTTAATGTCACAAATAAATGAACAAGGGCCTGTGTTGGAGCAGTTCTTACATTCCAATACTCCCCAGCCCTTAAAAAAGAAGAACATTTAAGAGTTTTTCATCTGTCGTAATTAATATTAAAAATGAGGTTCACATTATTAGGTCCTCAGTCCCCTTTAACATACTCCACACAAGGGTAATTGCCATTGTCAATAGAAGCAGTTTGCCTAACGGTGAAAACTTGTGCAGCAAGTGCAGCTAATATGTCAGTTTAAATCGATGTCACTTTCTGCTTCCTTCACTATTCCATGTAGAAAACATCTTCTAGTGTCTTCCATTATTGCTTGGAAAGTTCCAAATAAATTCAAAACCTATAACTATATACTGGAATAACATGAGATATTGCATATGGGAGATACTTCTGCTTCTTACAGCAGTAAGCAGGGCTGAGGTGGAAAGGGTGGATTCAACTAAGTACAGCTAGAGCTGTGCAAACTATGCATTTTCCCCACACCCAAATTATGCTGAAGAATGACCACATCAATGAAGCAGCAGCAGGAGCTGTGATTTTGTTGGAAGCATTGGTAGAAATTCTTCAATTTAAAAATAGGTGATCCCATCTAATACCAGGAACTCTACTTGGTTTGAATGTGAAGCATATTTGTGTTTTTTTTTCATTTTTGCCTCCATGTGAAAAAAAACATCTACAGAACTACCCATCAAGAGCTCTTAAACTCTTATTTATTCATATGACTCTTCAATTAGATGAAGAGCCGGCTATCATTTAAGGTAACATAATTTTCAAGTCTGAAACTCAGAAGGAAATGCATTAAGAAATTAATGCCCTGACAATGAATTTTTATCACTTCGTATGGGTGAGGAAGCAACTCACAGAAAATCCTAAATACAGAGGGTTTCTCAATAGCAATTTGAGAAAGGCTGACTGTTCCATAAAAGAAGCCATTCGGATGAAGAGCAGAGGATGAGAGACACTAAATAGGACTTTAAGAGTGTTCAAAAGTGATGAGGAATCTGAGGCTGAACACCCATGTTGTTGTTCTTATGTGACATAAATTTGTACATTCTTGTGCTAGGTACAGCAAAACAACCAATTTCAACTTCATGTCTTTTCTCTATAAAATCACAGTCTGCACAATGTTGGGGATATGGAAAAGGGTCTCCTTACATTACATTACTTAAAGGAGCTACAATACAAGATCTTACTCCTTTGAAAGGGCAGCAGAGCAAAACAATCTGCTTATAAGACCTGCCACTGTGATCGAGGAACTAAATGTTCAGAGTAAAAACCCACTGAAAGGTAACTCCAGAGCATAGTCTGACACTTTCAGACACAAAGCAAGGACCCTAGTTAGAATCCCCCTCAAAAGAGATGAATGTACCACGGCACTAGAATCCACTATAAAGCAAAACATGAGTAAATATGGGAGTTCAAGAAATCTGACAGATTGCAATTAAGATGGTGAGTTCACCCCTCCTTTCTTCCTGAGTGTATTTGGTATTTATTTGATAGAAAGTCCTGAAAGGCTTTCAACAGTGATAAAGCAAAAAGTGCTTTTCATGCTCCAAGGTCTCAGAGGCAAGGACATGCAGCATTTTAATATTTATTAGCTCACCAAAGATATTTTGATATGCTTCACAAGAATATTAATTTTGCCCTTGCTAAACAAAATTATATCCAAAAGTTTGACAATATCTGTGTGGAAACAAAAAAAAAAGGCAACCCAAAATTTCTTTTGATTTTCCACCTCCTTTAGCCCATCCTTTTAACCTCTATTTGAACTTTGGCAGTAGTTAAATTGTAGACTGATGCTTTAAATAGAGCTTAAAAGTGCTGACAGTGTTGGAATAAAGGTTTGAACACACTAATAGGTTTTAGTGTCTGAAACTTTTGATAATCTGGCCCTGAGTGTTATGGGTCTCTCTGAGTGGATTCCATCTGTCCCATAAAGTTATGTATTGAAACGTAACGCAGCCCTTTGATCTTCCTTGTGTGAAGACCCTCACGTTCCATAAAATCAACAAGATGCTCTCATTCACTGAAAAGCCAGATCTCAGACCTGGTGATTGGTGAGACTGTACTGCATGCTAGTGTATGTGCCTTTTCCCCTTTTGTTTATGTCAAGGTTCAGCTGCAGGATGACCTCACAAATACTGTTGAAATATCAATTCTCCTTATTAGTATGACATAGCCAACTAGCATTTGGCCATGTTAGCAGAATATCAACTGGGACTGTAAAATAAATACTAACAGTTGCACTCTGCAGTAAATCAACAATGTTGTTTATATGTCTATAGTGAAGCGTTTTCATATTCCTAGGTGTTCTTCTGTGGAGTTTGTTAAACAAACGTGACAACTCACAAGGTCACTTTCATTAGCATTGCCACAGTTGGAAGTGGAGCAAGAAAAAGATTATTTCTAACTGAGTTCATAATTAGAAATTAAACTGAGACTGAAAGCCCACTTGCCATAAGTCCAAAGCACAGTGCAGAGCGTACTCATGTGCACCCTTTCCATGCTGAGACACTCAGCCCTACACCCAGAGCTGCCACCAAGCTACTTAGGAGCTTTCTAAGACTCCCAGAATCGCCACTACAGGGGAAATCCAAACTGGGCTGGATCCCAGCTGGCCTCCAACAGTCCCAGACAATGAAGCACTATGAACCCTCGGGGGATCTTCAGCATCCACATAGCAGTGCTGCTGTCTTTGAGTCATTTTATGCATATAGATGCAGGGCAGGATTTTCCCTTAGTGACTTTTCAAGTTCATTCAAGAACTGCACTGCATATCTGCAAAGAGAGCCCAGCTGTCTATTCCCTGTATCTTCATCCCCAAAATTCATTTCGGACCTTCTGCAAACTAGTTGGTAAAAACAACCTCTGGCACTGCAAATACTATGTTTAGGATTATATAACACCCAGAAAATAAATCTATTATGACATGTGAAATGAAGTTTCATTTAATTTGGGGGTTTTACTTCCTGTCTTCAGAGAAAACCTTATTCACTGTACTTTAGTTCATAGTTTTATTTAAATATCATCTGTGTGACGAGGGTTTTTTTCCAGTTGCTTGCCATATAATCAGCTAATTCTAATTTTAAAATATAATAATTATCCATAATATTATTAATTAACATTAATAACCATTTTTGTTTTGTTATATTAATAACTAATTGATAAGGGTAATCTTTTCTTACTATTATAAATGCTATTAATAATGAAGCTGTATCCTGTTTTCTACCTCCAAAACCAGGTGGCATAACCATGAAATGTTTCATGTAATTTAAAGTTATTTCATTAGATGGCAGTGTAACATTCAAAACAAGTATTTTATTCTTTTATACATATGTATTTCATATTCACCAAGAAAAGCAGTTGATTTTATGCTACATGGTAAACTGTATATGTATATATGCATATTGGAATGTTCAAATCTTGCTTCTGGAAGTGTATCTTAAAACTAAATGCTGAGTGATAATTGAATCAAGATATTATTCTTCTTGTCAAAAGTTATACTTTTAATAAATAAAATATTATTTACAGTCATCTTTAACTCCTAAGATCTATTCAAGAAAGCTGTGTTCCAGAAATCAGTGTAATACAGACGAATTATGATTTTAAACAATTTTTATATTTTCTTGATCCTTAGGCCAGCTAAGAATTAAGTCAGCTCCAGACAAAAGTTTAAAACTATTTTAATAAGTTGCTGTAAAGAGCCATTACAATGCCAAGAATGATGAGTTACTCCTCTTGTACCACAGATATCTATGTTGCCCCTTTGCTACACTAAAATCTGAATCCATAGAGCAAAGACTTGCTATTGTACTTTTCAGAAAATCTTATTTTTCTAGAACCAAAAGCATGTCTGAGAACTTCTTTTCTTTCCTAATTTCTTTATACTCCTTTCCTCCCTTGATATATCTATCAAGAAGGAAGAAGGAGTATTAAAATAGAAAAAAAAATAACTTCTGCATTAAGGGACATTAAGAAAGATAACAACAAAATATTTGATATGACTGATAGTGAAGTAAAGCACAAAGTCGGAGGATGAAAGAATTGTACTGGGCAAATATCGTTGTATGCTTGTCCTGGTCCTATTGTCTATCCTTTCCATCTGGCATTGGATACTATATAGGATATTGAGATTGACGGATAGACCCTCTTATTGGACCTGGTAGCACTGTTCATAGGGAAAACTACTAATAAAAATTATTCATGCTATGTGTATGCCCCTCTTCAGGACTCAGATTGTTCTCAAATGCCCCATGCTGCAGATGCTGCCTTTTGTCTTTTTTTTTTTTTTGCCTGGGAATAAATTCAACCACTGAAACATATAAATTCGATTTCCACCTACAAAGCGTGTTCTGCATTTTAGTCATTCCATCCATGTAGATCTATACTTCTATACATTCTCTGAATTTCAGTCTTGCTGGAGGAAAATTATAGTAAAGAACTACACTAGTTCTTCTTCAGCATTTCTTTATCATCAGTTGTTCTGACAGCAGTAGCATTTTTACTGCAAAAAAATAATTACCAGTTTAAAAATGGGGTTTATATCTCTCTCTCTTTGCAGTATGCATGATGCCAACACAGCTACTGAGGTACTGTTCCTTTTGATTGTACTTTTCAAGGTTACAGCGCTAACACTGCAGGTGCCTGGTAAGCGTCAGCACCCTCCTTAATGTTGTACTTCCATGGACAGAAGTCTCAGCCCACGTGCTGAAGTGGACTGCTTTTGTCTCACAATATTCCTTGAGGGATTTCTATTTTTCAAATGATGTCCAATGTGACAAGCATTTTAAGAATCTCTGGTTCTTTAGAATTCCATCTATTCCTCGGGAAAGGCATGCTATTAAAATGCCATGTCCTTTACTGGCAAAGACCCTGAAGGTTGGGAAAGCATTTCTGTGAAAAGTGGAGTTCTGGGTAGTAGAAAAATTACAGCAGATGTGTTATAAAGCCCTACCTCAGGCTACTTGTTATTCTTGCACCCTAGGAGAGCTGATTGGATTTTCCCATCTGTGTGAAATTAGAATATTTTCCTTTTTTCTTTTTTTTCAATTACTAGTGTTGTGCATCAGTATAAGCATATCACAGATTTGGCCACAAGTTTGTGTCTCTGATAGAAATATCCCTTTTGTGACCTCTCTTGGCATTGCTGTATTTAAAATGGCATGATTTTTTGCCAACCAACTTTCTTTTCACACTTCATTAAAAATATAGGATTTTCCTAATTTAATTTTCTACTTCACTTTATTGGCAATATACTCAATTCCAGGAAATTAGAAAGCAGCAAATTGACATTCTTATTGGCACTTTGGGAGCAGTAAGACTACACATAATGTGATGAGATGATGGAAGTATACTAAAAATAAAGCACGTAGGTAAAGGAAGAAAATAGTTATCTTAGTAATTATAGTAGATGAAAATGGTTTTTTTCCAATCTTTTCCTGTTTTTTTCTGATCTACATGGCTAGGAACTCTACTTTTTCTACCACAACAGCTTTAATTTAGCAAGCAGAAATGTAACTTTTAAACTGAGGTCTTTAAAAAGATGAAAGCTGGGATGATGATGATGATGATTAAAGGAAAAAGACATTGCAGATCATGATTTATGAGTTTGCCACAATGCATCATAGGTGGTTAAAGTTCCCAGTGAAGCTGAAGCTCTTACTAATGGCTCTGCAGTGTGTCCTTTCATGCCCTCCTAGTGAAATACCTTCTGGCAAAATCTGTCCTCTCATTGGATGCCATCAGATAACCCAGATTTGAAACACAATATTCTCACGTTTGTGTTTATTAATATACTCATGCTTCAAAATAAAATAATAATTTATTGAAACCTTTTTTTTTAAATATTAGAAAAGCTTCAATGAGCTACAAAGCAATCAACGAGATTTCAGAAATTTTAAGTTTAAATTGTAGACATGAAAAACTACAGAGATCAATAACTCTGATAGTTTCTAAAACTATACCATGTGTCTAAAACTATGTAAAAATGAATAATTAGGAAGACCTGATTTGCTCATGAAGGTGAATGTGCTTATGAAGGGAAACAGGAGGTTATGTATACAGAAGAAAAATTGATGACTGTCTGATCGACCTTTGGAGGGATTCAACCACTTGGAGAGCATAGCTTCTGCAAATAGTAGGGACATGGGACTGGGAATTTTTCATGATATGTTAATCCCATCCTGTCATTCTCAGTGCTTTGGAACAATCTATTTCTGTCTTAGCCAATTATGATTAAGCCACTTATGATTTGATTAGATGAGTATTCCCATATATTTCCAATAGACTTAAAAGATATTAATTTCCTGCAAAACTGTATATATCTACTTTCTGATAGCATGAAAAAATAAATCTTATATCTCATAAGTCAGTAGCAAAATACATTCATTTTAATATTATTAAACAGTTATGAATTTTGTATAGAAAAGAAGAACACCAGCTAATTTCCTTCACCTTTTTTCAGCCATGTGAAAGAAAACCTGGACAAAAAAAAATTAAGTTCAAATAAACCCAAAGACCAAAAATACACATCTTCTCATTATTTTTATGTTACTATCAGATTTCTTCTGCTGATTTGAATAAGTTACCTAGGAGAAACCATGTATAAAAGTCTGTCTTCAGATCTCTGATAGGAAATCCCCACTACAGCAATAAATATTATATCTTTGGCAGACTATTGGCAAGCTACCTTAATCATGATAGTCCCTGGCTGACAATCACACAAAAGTGAGACCAGAAAGTATATCTTAAATGTTTCAGCACTTGGATTTTCCTAACTACTCCTTTCAAGTTCTTTATGAACAACTTGTATATAGATCAAAACATGCTAATTTCATCATCACTGGCCAGCATCATAAAAGAATCATACAAAAACATATGGGCACACTCACCAACTTTTTAAGCAACCAAACCTTTCATAGAGCTATTGAAGTTTCTTCATGAGATAAAAGTGCTTTGCTGTTTTGAAACAATAGTACCTTTCCTTTTTAATATGAAAACATATGAGAGTGCTGTGTGTCATTCATCATCCATCACCTTTTCATTTGAAACCCTGTCAAGGGGCTGCCTAAATATGCAAGGGTAGCAAGGGCTACTACACTGCACAGCCAAGAAAGGTTTGGGGTTTGTACCTGAATATACTAATGGCCCAAGTCAACAAGAAAAAGTAGTAAAAAAAAAAACATGCACAATACCTGGATAAGAGATGCACCTTATTTTTGCTCTCTTAAGACAGTCTTTGAAAAAGCATTGCTGAGCTGCAAGAGATTTGTTCTCAGAGATGCTCAGGGATAGGAAATGCATCCTCAATAGTGACCTAAAGAAGGTGAGAGCAGATGGAACAGCTGAAGGCAAGCACTGCCAATAACCTAGAATTAAATAACTTGAGTTTTCAAGGTGTATATGCCATGAAGAAAACCTGCGTTAACATCTACTATTCCTTATTGTAGCATTTGCCCAGCACCATCACAGAATGGAGAACACTTCACATGGTTAAGATTAGCAGACACATTCCTAGATAAAATAATTTACCTCCTCATTACAGTAAACTTGAGAAGTTAACTGAGGTTATAAGCCACAAAACCACAACCACTATATTAATGTGGGTATCTTGGGCTCAGTTTTTAGTAATAAATCAAATGTAGTGTGGTGCTTACAATGGTACTTGAATATGGCCATGAGAAATGTCTAGTCAGATGAGAATTTCATACTGCACCTTACAGTGTTCAGCAATCACAAGCACAAAATTCACCTCAGGAGACTTTATGATTTTGGAAAAGGTACCCATGGCATCATGACCTAAAAGAGAAATTGTGAGTGACTAGGTACTATGCCACACAGGGTTTAGTGTTTGCAGTTTCTACTTTATACGTAGAGGTAATAGCATAGAATTAAGAGCATTTGCTGACCATTTATTGACTGTTAAGTACTGGGTTCTAGATCACTGAGGAAAGTTTAGACAAAGCAAACTTCCCACAACAAAAATGAACTGTTTGTTTGTACAAAGAAGTATAAGATTATAGCTAGAGTACGGATTCCTTTGGATTAACTGTAAAGAGAAAAAAAAAACCAGAGATCCACATCACTACGCTAAATCACAGAGAGTAAGAGCTACAGTTGTGAAAGCTTGACTGGAGGGCCAGAATGACAGCATAGACAACCATGTCAAGGAGTTTTCTTAACAGGATAAGCCACTGTTTGACATTTTTAAAGTCAAAATCTTCTCTAAATAATATCTGGAATACAGTAGGTTACAATCATTTGCTCATATCTTTCTGTTAAAAGTTACCAAAGGAATAGATCATTTTAATAGGCCCATTCTGGAACAGGTTAAAATTCTTGACAAATTACACAGTTATATGTCTTATAAAGCTTTCCTGCATTTATTTAGCTTAATGATTAATTAGATATATTGTCACCCTATAGGTGTGAAAACAGAGATATAAAGACTTCAATAGGTAGGCCCATGTTTGAATAGCTAAAGGAAAAGGCAGAACACAGAGCACTATGCAGCTATGAATTTTCATGTTGTCACTGGATTGTATTAGTTTTCAGAAAGAGAAGATGGCCTAAGTAGAGCTAAATCTAAGAGATAAAGATACAGTCTTTGCCCAGCTGAAAAGAAAAAGAGGGTTTGGTTGGAGCTCAAAACTTGATAACCTGCCTGATCAGTAGGTTCTCTAGTAAGGAAGACTTACTAATTGTGAAAATCATCTCAGAGTTTGCAAAAAGTCTTGAGAATATTCTCCTTCTGTCATTTCACCTCCATCATATTTATACAAAGCTTCCATCCATATCTCTACTAGAAAAGGAAATTATATTTTCTGGCTTCAGCAAACTAGAAGACATAAAATCAGCATTAGCAGAACATTGATGGCTTGGTAGCTAATATTATTTACGCTTTTATCCAGATGCTTCAGCACAGTAGATGTCAACTGCTAAAGACTCTTCGGTGTAAGCACAGATGCCTACCACCACCTTCTGATATCTCAGCCACCTACAGGTGAAACCACCCTAAGGCAAACCTACCCATCCTGAGACCCATGTTCTTGTCTATCGCACTTACAGCCACTGGAATTAGACATGGGTGGAAGAGCTTACATGAATAATAAAGAAACAAACATGCGCCCCACTCCATCAGCCACTGCTATTGCCAGGAACAATGGAAACACTTGTAACTAATTTGAAGAGCATAGCTCATAAATATATGCTAGAGTAGATATATATATATTTAAAAGTTTACATTTGGGACTCAAATGTGACTTAACTAACGTGATTTAAACTGCTTCTATTTGTAACTCAAGTAACACTCCTCTCTTGAAGATACCCCATGAAAGTTATATGTGGTTTGTGATATTTTAAATGAAAATAAAACACAATTCAATTTTCCTGTAATTAGACAAAATATATAAACCACGATCTTACCACAGGAAGAGTTTTACAAAGCTCACTGTCAAAAGACTGCCTTTCTAATACTTTTACTCCTTTCCCCAGAAATTGCATTTATGAGACACTTGCTATAATAAGAGAACAACAGCAAAAGCATTTTTGGGTATGTTCAAAATACAGAGAGCTACTGTCACCACTCCTTTAATTCAGTATTTTCTCTTTTTCCTGCACTTCCAGAATGGTTCTAGTGTCTGATCACATTGCGGTTTAAACAGCTATTTTGGCAAGCTGCCAACCAATTTCTGTTTGAAACTTAATATCTCTCCAACCGGCAATAGAAGTGACTGTTTGACCTCTTTCCTGTTTGGATTCTTTTTTTCTTGCTATTTGTGCACAACTGTTGATAAAGATGTCATGGTTAAGTATGCCCCACCTGAGGAGCTTTTACAACTTTCTGGTTTTTGGCCCATGAATCTCTGAATGTTAAGAAATCATACAGGATTGTCAAGACTTATGCAAAGCTTTGCATCAAAAACTGAGTTAAAACTAATGCCATAAACCAAACTTCCCAGATTTAATGGCATATAACAGTTTCAGATTGCTCTCTTTCACTCTCTAGCAATATATTTATTGCCATGTACCGAGACAAGCACTGACACTAGGTACACTAACAGCAACAATTCCACCACAGCTGCTGAACATACTACTACAAAGGAAATTTTTTTGAGAGGAATGTCTGATGAAGTGTACATTTATGCAGACATCCAGGAAGTGCAGAATTTCACCATATTTTTCAACTTTGTGAAATGTTTATTTCTCTCTTCTTCCTCATAAAAGGAAATGGTCCAGCGGAGAATTGATAGAGGAGAATCCCTAGACTGTATGGCTGTCTGATTCTCCTCCCAGTGAAGTCCCAGTGTGGTACTGTACATGCAGCTCTCGTGATGTTCATGTAACTTGAGTCTTCAAATGGATCCACTGTTAAGAAAACCCACGAAGTAATTGCAGAGATCAGAACAGTGGCAAAGTCAATAGTTTTACTCACATTAAAAGTGAAAGGAGAAAATGCAGTAAAGATCTCCAAAAGGTCACCTTACTGATACCATTTCCGGCAGTATGGAGCAATATGAGCAAAACTTAAGCACCCTACCAC
The DNA here is from genome assembly GCA_013400915.1 of Pardalotus punctatus. Taxonomy (NCBI): domain Eukaryota; kingdom Metazoa; phylum Chordata; class Aves; order Passeriformes; family Pardalotidae; genus Pardalotus; species Pardalotus punctatus. Next base: position 468,926 of record VZTX01010658.1, on the reverse strand, counting down.
TGTGTTCTCAGTATCTGACACAGGCTTGGTCCAGTACATTAAGTCAATAGTAAAGATGCATTTATGGTGTATAAATATTATAAGTGCAATATAAATTGCCTTACCTCTGTTTAGTTCTTTGCCGTATGGAAAAAAGTAGTAAGGTAAACCTAATGATTTGCAATGGTATAGCTAGAGCCACGGCACAGTGGTACTATTGAGATTACATAAGCAGGAAAGAATAACTAAATCACACCCATTGCTCTTAGAGCTGCTGGTAAAGGCCTGTGTTTAGGTAAACTTCACAAGGTTATGGAAGACAGAATAGATGCCTATGAAAAAAAGAATTAATAAGCACATCAAGAATGAAAGTAGCTGGAAATGAAAGCTATGATGAAAATCTACTTGTTAAATGACTCTCACATGTCAGAAAGTAAATTCTTCCCAACACTGAAGTGCTACCAGAGTGTATGGCCATAGCAGGGACTTCAACTTTCAGATAAAAGCAGTGAAGCTGGCTGTCACACCTGCATATGAAAGGTAACATCAATAAGCTTATGATAGAATGCACAACGATATGGACAGGACCAAACTGCTCCATCCAAACACAAATAGCTCAGACCAATGAAAGAACTGTGTACCTTATAGACTAGCTGTCCACTTTTTCTGATTATAACAGCTTGTCTACTAAAAAGAATACCTATTTCCAGAGAAATTTGAGTTCTCCTATATCTGGTAACTATTATGGCTGAAAAAATTCCACAGAAGGCTGTTAAGAATTCTACTTTCTGCATTCTGATCAAGCACACAAAGATTAATAGAGGTAACAATTTCACTTCAAATATGTTCAGAAGTCAAGGTTGCTCCTGGATTTCAGAAAATCTATTGTATGATCAGTATGTTATTTTTGACACAACTTGGAAAACAGATCAGCAAAATCCAAAATATATGAAGAAATACAGAACTGGCATGGAGCACTCAGTTTCCAGACAGCTCTGAGATCAAAGGGCCAAATTTTACAGCTACTAGGAGAATCCATGGGAAGCAGAAAGTGGAGCTGCAACTGCTACACAAATTGAATTTTTTTTAAAAAAAAAAAAAAAGGAAAAGCAGAAATAGGGCAGTCAATCATCATACAGGGATTTATTTCAAGATATGTCATTTTCCTCTGCCTTCAGAGATTTCCTCTGAACCTTGAACATTGTAACCTCCTTCAGATAGTCCCTTCATAGTATTAGAGCAGCCCACACCTTTCTGATTTACACAGTTATGAAAATGTAATTAGAGGTAAACTAGATCATTTATTCTACTGGTTAAACAGAAAAAAGCTCTCCCTCTATCCTGTTGGGCTTTTTGAAATGGTAGTGAAAACCACACACAAAAAACCCCCAACCTCTGGCAATTAAAGCTTTTATCTTAATAACATATAAGAATTGCTGTTTTGAGGTGTTGATTTTGTATCCACCATTCTCAAACCAGAAAAACATTAAGTGCATCTGGAGATCATGATGGACAGAATGTAACAGAGCGCAAATAAATGCTGTAAGCAAAATGAAATAAGGAACTTTATCTATTTCTTCAATGGCAATACACCAGAACTAAAAAGCAGGCTGTGACAGCTTTTCAGTGCTCTGGAGGTTTTGCACAGTCACGCATCACCACTGTACCTGCTCCATTGCATTTTGTTTAATGCTTATTTGCATATATCTAAAATGGAAATGGGACAGGCACATATCGCTCTTCTTCACTAAGATGCTGGTATGTGTTTGGATTCAGAAGTTTCAGATGATAATTCACCATTTAGAGGTATTCTCAGTTACTGTTATGGACTGCATCATATCTCTCTCAAAAAAATGCGCAATAATAGTAAGGTTGATTACAGCCCTTGATATCTTCAAAGAACTTTTGAAGATGAACAGCAAATTGCTAGTCCAAAGAGAGAGAATTCTTACTGCTATGCATTAAACACTGAATGTGTTTGCCAGAAATGCATGGGAATTATATCCTGAGCAGCAGCTACTTCTTTTTTTACACAATTTGTATGGAATAAACCACTTTTTTAAGACACAGAGAAAAAAAAAATTCTATTTAAAGCATATACTTTTGTCTCCAGATATTGACCTACTACTAATGGGGCTCAATGTCATCCACAAAATCATTATTTTATGGTAAACAGGAGTGCATTGCAACGTTATTTGACTAAGATGTTTTCAGTGACTGTAGATCTTCCACTCCCCATTTTTCAGAAAATTTAAATGAAACCTTTAATCTTAGTAAGTTACATATTTCTAGCCACAAAGTGCTGAAATGTGCTTCTGTGTATCTGCATTCCCTATTTAGCAGAAAGTAAAATGAATTTGTCCACAGTCCATCAGTAACCTATGCTCATCCACTTCTCAGTATATATTTGAAGATGTTCTGGTACAGTGTGCTATATACTGGAAAATTCTTCTCATTGATACCTTGATTTTATAGAAATTATGCATGTGAAGTACTTAAACTATATATGATTGCATAAAAGTGAATGCAAATGGGTTGCCTTGAGCTGGGGCCCCCTGGGAGCACTGGCATCTGAAACAGGAGACCACCCCGGTACACCTCTGGTGCCCTCTCCTGAACAGCCTTCCCTGCAGTTTTCCCGGGCCAACCTTGTCCATGCAGGTGGCAATCATGTGACAGCAAGCTTCAGCAGGTCTAGGTCTAAATCATAAGTCTGTCATTAACCCTTGGTATTGTTGCCGAGAGCAGAGACTTCCCCATCAGTTAATATTCAGATGAGTTTGTGCTTTATAACTGACAGTTCTGCATCCAATTAGTGTGATCTACCTGTTGTATAGCTGTAATTAGCACACAGACACAGCTCATCTTTGTTCTGACAGTTTTTACAGAACATCTTACACTGAAAATATTGCCTAAATGAGGAATTAAGATAAGAAAGTTCTCTTCTTAGCCTTCTCTGCACTCAGTGGAGACACAACCCTTACCCAGTCATAGAAGCTTTTCATTCAGCAAGATCAGAAACTGCGTACTCTGAACTTGTTTCCCCTCAACCATATTGATAGGGAAAATATTTAAAACATCTTATATAGTGATGAGAATATTACATTCAAATTTTAAGTAATACAGAGCTATTTGTGCATTAGTAAAGATAGTAGGAATCCTTTGGCCAGAAAACACCAAGTCGTTGTGATTTGAATCAAGATTTCAAGAGTAAATATTACTTTTTCTTTGAAGGTAAATGCAATACCCCCTTCACAATTGTTGCAGGTTTGAAGTGTTGCACAGAGTGTGCTAAGAGACTCAGTTTAAAAATAACAGTAAACCAAATAAAGTGAAGTAACTTTTAATTCCCTTTTTAAATGTGCATTTGAGTTTAATACAGACCTGTAAGGCACTCTCATTGGTAATAAAAAATTAAACATTCTTTTCCAAACAAGGACAGTTACAAGGCAATGGTATGCACATAGAATATAAACTTATCTGTAATTGATAAACAATGAAACATGAATGTTCAGGTTTTGGATGCATTGCAAGGTGATGTCATTTCTGTATCATGACACTACTCAGAGTAAATATTGGCACAGTAAATGATTTCTCATTTGGGTTAGGAATTGTATTCTCTTCATATCCCAGTAAAAATAAACTCTTTAATAAATAAATATATAAAATAAATATATGCTATCTGGAGATGTATAAATAGGTCCATCCTGAAGAAAGTTCCAGCTTTGACTACGATGTATTGATATCTAACGTCCATCACTAAAGTGGAGCCAGTAAAACTTCACATACAATTCTTGGGATTTATTACTATTTTACAGCCCATTTCTTTCTATTTCTTCTTGCCTCATTCATACGATGTAGATGGTTCCTTGCTAATCTACAGGCCACAGGTAATCCAGACAAAATTGCCAAGAGTTCATTATGTTTTTTAAAGTCACGCTTCCCTCTGGCTACCAAACCATTCAGCAAGTCTTGAGGACTTTAAGGCTTTGTCTCCCAAATCCAGTAGTTAGAAAACAGAGGCTTGCCTTTCACCAAGTAGGTTCTTCACATCCAGCATCCCAGACCTCGGCAGGTTCCTCATGCTAGCTTTGCCATCAAAGCAGGGGCAACAGCTCCAGTTTGCTTTTTTGCCAAAGCTGCCTCTTTCCTCAGCTGTATCCTAACACATCTTTGTACAGTTCCGGAACTCTTTCAGGATCCACAGGCCGGGGCAAAAAATGTGTGAATTTCTGGTGTCTTTTGGACCTTGCCCCATCTCTGGGAGTACCATCTTTATTAAGTGCTACAAAGTACCTCCGCCCTGAATCTCCATGTTTGTACACATTGGACGAGTAAGTGTTGTACCAGTTTTCCTCAAATTGTTCCCTGAAGATGCATTCAGAAGTTAGCTTCTCCTACAGAAAGAAAGAGAAAAAGAAAAATAAGTTAAGCTGTCACTAGATATTTGAACACATTAAAAGAATATGATAAAAAATAAACAAAATGCTTTAGGCTTTGTGTTGCCTTACTGTTCATTTAACTGTCAACAAACCAAATCCAAGAAGAATATGCAGACCTGACAATGAATTTGGAAAACTGGACCTGTACATACACAATTCTGGATTTAAACATGAATTAGATAACAATTACTGTACAAAAGCATTACTTATTTATTATTGAATTAAAATTCATCTGACTTTCAGGAATTATATTATGCAGAGTTCTGTCTTGGGATATCTACTGTTCTAGTAATGAGATCTGGTGGAGGGACTCAGATGCAACATAACTGAAAAGGAAGGTATTTCCATACATTTTTGTGGTGTGCATCACTACTCACATTTTAAACTGGAATGACCACAATCAAAAGAAGTGGAGAAACAGAATATTTTATCTCAAGATGTTTTAAAACTGGAAAGAAGAGCAGGACTGGTATTACCCTGATAGCATCGTAAAAACCAATTATATTTTGTTGAAGTATCAAAAGCTATACTGTGTACTTCAAAAATATATTATATATTTCAAAAGGAAAAGGTGTTAGTGTTTTGAAAGCTGAGATGAGTTTCTTGAGGGGTTGGCGTAGTGTTAGGAAGCTAATCAAAACCTCAAGATGTATGAGCTGATATGAAAGTGGTACTTACAGAGCCATAGAGTTCTCCCTTCTCATTCATTCCAAGGTAAAGGCCACTGTCCACACCTCTAATACTGACCAGTCCCACTGCCACACTGATGAATTCAAGGATACCTGGGAAAAAAAAATTGTTTTAATTAATTTTGTAACCACACAATACATAGCATCCAAAAAATCAACGGAAAAGAAGTAGAAAATGTACATATTATAGTAAATGTGACCTAGTTTCTCTGAAATTCAAAATACTATGTGGAAATGTACACAACATTCACAGGAAAGCAGATTGAGAAGACTCATCTAGGAACATGAATCCTATACCATTCAAGAAACTTTTATTAATGTTGAATACAAAAGGATTTTATTTAGCACTGAGGCTAAAGCCATCACTACTATGCTGTTAGAGTCTTTAATGATTGTACACTATTTGCTAAACTGCCAACTCACATATTGGAAGATAGGTCTGAATTACCTGAAAATATACTTCACTACTTCTACAGAGTTATCTTAAAAAAACACATCCATTATTAGGTCATTTGAATGGAAATCAAAGTACAGATGGGAATTTTATATAACAGAATCTACCCACAGAAAAAGAAAAGTATTTGCCAGACATCTTATCTAGCATATGGGCCCACACCTCTTGACACAACTTGTTGTCTTTAGTACAGGCTTTTCAAGTACATGAAATATGCTGGGATTTTTGCTACTGTTTGGATTATAACATTATTTATATTACATTTGCCCAAAAATGTAATATATATTAATAAAGTATTTGAGAGATGAGGTACTATTTGAAGCCTGAATTTGGCAAAGGCAAGCCAACATACTTAACCAATTGATATGCACAGATTACAGTACATACAAAACATGAAAGAAAGGGAACGTGCGAACTGGCTTTTTGAAAGTTGTTAGCAATGTAAACAAAGCCTCAAAAAGAAGTGCCAGAATCATATCTAAGATACTGCTGTACAGCAGCAAAACCACAAAACATTAAAAAAAACTTACCTCTAAGGTAAGTAGTTTTAAATAGCGCAGCTGATCATGACTTTTTGTCTCCTTGCTATTTATGATTTCAGGAAGAATTTTCACTCTCATTCAGATGGACTGTCTGCACTATCAATAACTTTAAATGTTTTCAATTTTAACTGAGCTTTGGCAGGTTTCTTAGTTGTATTAACAAAGCTCGAAGAAAATAAATCCTTTACAAAGAATAAGCATTAAAAATGGTATCACACATAAATCATCCTAGTTTTCCAGTTCCTAAAGCATGGAGTCCCATGAAAGAGCTGAAGGTATTTTGTCTTTCTGATATCATTTTCAAAGCCATCCTTTTCCGAAAGTATAATAAGCAGGTGATACAACCCACAAAGAAACCACATCAGACAAACCTGCCAAGAGTAGTGGTAGAATAAAGGTAGTACAATTCTAAAAAGCCCAGTAGATGTTAGATCTACAGCTAACTGGATTTTCCTTTTAAAGCAAAGATTTATTTCATATGCTGTAGGAAATCTTCCTTCTGAGAAGAACTCCTGGCTTGACTACTGCTCTTCTACTTCTTAAAATATCCATATGTTATAAAAGCAATTAAAAGGCATTCCAGCAGATTGTTTTGACTATGGGGAGGATGATAGGAAGCTCTTTAATCACCTTTTTACGACTGCTAAATCAATACACACCAAAACTCACATGTACTTGGCAACAGCAGGTTCATTCAGATGCACAGCTTCCACAACTACTATTTAGGATTTACTCTCATGTCACAGGAAACGTTTACATTTTGGGGTTATCTTCACCTCCTTTGGGTTTATTGACAGAGAAAGCTAACTGGGGAGCATTTTAAGCATTTGATCAAATAGGCATTTTAGACTCCTCTGCTTCAGCTTTCTGTCCAGCGAAGCAAAGCTGTCTAATGCACCCTAAGGATCAGCATGCCCAAGTCTGACCTATACTGTTTTACAGAGACTCAAGGAGCTCCGACACAAATAGTGAATACAAAAAAGATCAGTCTGACTCTCAACCATTCCCTAAAGGTCGGTCCTTAAACTAAACCTACCAGCGTATCTATGCGCTTATAGACCCCCCAGTACAGGCTGAGCAATGCCTATCTCCTGACTCCCCGGGCTGGGATGCGCAGCCCTCCCTCACTACCCTGCCCTGGCGCAGACCCTATGGTGTCACGCCGGAGGGTGAAGCCTCTCGGTGCTGAGGGCTCATCCACCTGCCTCAGCATCACCAGCATCACACCCCCCTCCCAGGAGCACGACTGCTCCCTCCCAGCTACACACAGACGCGCTTACACACACACACACACACGCACACACACACACGCACAAGCGGCGGCCGTGCCGCAGCCGCCTACCGAAGAGGCTGTGGTCCTGGCGGGTGCCGCGCACGCTGCCGTCGGGCAGGATCTGCAGGTGGAAGCCGGTGCGGCAGTACAGCTGCCGCCGCCGCAGGATGCCCTGCAAGTGCGCCAGGTCCGCCTCTGCCGCCGCCGCCGCCGCCGCCGCCGGGGCGCGGCGATC